>CM051258.1:23489173-23704173 GCA_027921565.1 Artemia sinica
GCAACTTTTTTGACGTCGGCAGTTGGCAACCCTGATTAATGCTCGTAAAACTGACATGGTACTACTGAAAATGTGGATTTCTTTTCATGGTTTAAATAAAATTGTATATGGTAGTCTTTTAACTAGAAATAATAAAACTTTTAATGTCTGATGTTAAATTAAAGCTTCCTCTACCTTTCATGGGATAAATCGGCTGCCAAGCAACAAATAAAAGTTCACTATAGGACTCTTAACTTTACGATTACTCATTTTTAGGCCCTTACTTTTGAAGATATTCCTAATGTATTCTAAACCTCCTTACCCTCCAATCTAATCCCCTCCTCGCCCATAGATATATCCCTGAGAGTTCAACTCAATTCCCCAACTGTGGACGAAACAGGACAGACTTTCCAAGACTTCGGAAATAGTTATGGAAATTTATTGAACATTTACGGAAAGGATATATCCCCTTACTGTTTGCTTGAATTTTTCGCCCATCTGTTCTTTTAAAGTATTCAAGCATCGATTCTAACACCACAAATGCAGCTGTCTCAAAAAAAAAAAAAAAAAAAAAAAAAAAAAAAAAAAAAAAAAAAAAAAAAAAAAAAAAAAAAAAATATGCTCAAGATTTTACTTTTAACGGACGGAAAAAAAGTCCTTTACCGAGTCACGAAGTTCTAAAGGTATTTCACCAACAATAGGCTGAATTCAGGGGGGGGGGCTTACCTGGTCTAATTGGCACTTTTAATGCTATATAATAGAAATCTCAAAACAAAAATATAAAAAAAGGCAGTATCATTCAGCCATGAGGGGGATGGTGCTCTCCCTTATGGGCGCCCATACCAGGCGAGTAGCTTTGACACGTGAATAAAAACTATTCCGTTCTCTGTCCATGTGTTTGCCAAGCCCAGACAGTTTTTTTTTTTTTTTTTTTTTTTTTTTTTTTTTTTTTTTTTTTGCGACCTATCTAAAGCTGCAAAAACCTGCTAATAATATAGGTAGATTCCAATCAAAACTGGAGTAATAAAAGTGAAGTGTTACTTGTATAAGAAATTATAAATTTATTTTAGGCAGCTTATCTACAATTATCCTGAGCAGTTGTTTGCTGATGCTGGCGTTATGGCAATTGAACACGCAGACTTCGATGGGATTGAACGTTTAGCTTTAGTAACTGGCGGTGAAATTGTTTCAACCTTTGACCACCCAGAGCTGGTAAAACTAGGAACCTGTGAACTTATTGAAGAGGTATGAAACTATGGTTGACCATGACCGAAAATCGAAACATTTTTTTTTTTTTTTTTTTTTTTTTTTTTTTTTTTTTTTTTTTTTTTTTTTTTTTTTTTTTTTTTTTTTTTTTTTTTTTTTTTTTTACAATGAGCATGTTGCAACATCTGTAATACCGTTAATGGGTAGGTGGGTTCTAACAGTATTGGTGAAAAATCCATTACCAGTTTTGGTGAAAATGCAGCAAGAAAGATTTTCCCAAAACAATTTTGTTTCATACGATAAAAGACCAGTGTTAGTACATTAAAATTAGGATCTTAAATTTTTGGGCACTCTTTCACGTTCAATAAACAGTAATAATTTTTTTTTTTTTTTTTTTTTTTTTTTTTAGTTTATTGTCGAAACACTTGTAAAGGGCTTGGGCACTCATAGCCCCAGCAAGTGACTATTATGGAATGGATGTTGAATTAAATCAAAAGACACTATATGTGTCCGAAGTATCTAAAGGGTGTTACTGCAGCCTTTTAGAAACTGCAAAGGGTAATAACTTGAAACTTTCAGGGAATTTTGAACTTAATCAAAGACATAATGTACATTCCGATAGCCAAAGATGTACATTCCGGTAGCCAAACATGTACATTCCGGTATTTGCAATGTGTCAGAAACAGCTAAGAGTATTGAGTCAAAATTGTCCGTTAATGGTAGTTGGGTTGTTGAACTGAATCAAAAGCACCATGCGCATCAAAAGGGATTATCTGCCACATCTCAGGAACCGGAAGAGTGTTAAGCTGAAATTTGCAGGGAATGTAGAGGGGGATTTCAAAATAAATCAAAAGAAATTGTGTCAATCCAGGTTGTCAGAATGGTATTATTTCTACGCCACACCAATCAAACGCTGACGGCCTAGTTCCAAATAAACGAGTTCAGAGAATCAGAAATAAAGATAGTTGATTGATGCTTTTGATATATGTTTGTTTATTTCATTCTATTTTCACTCGTGCCTAACCTTTTCTAGTTTATTACACTGGGTAACAAAAATATATTTTTTTAATCGTCCAGGGTTTTCCTGCTGAAGTAGACTAATTTTGATGCTCTGAGTCTGAAAATGACCTTGGTTTCGCTCAATCGGGTCAGGATTTTTTGCTACAGAAACTTTTATCAAATTTATTTTTCGTAAAAAAGAAACAAATTTCTGCGGATCATCAGCTGAAAAACCCCAGGAGGTTTTTTCAGTTTTCCGCAAGAAATAACAGTCAATGTATCCAAACTCAAAATTTTAGAGTTCACGGCATAAGTCGGCGTTTCTCTGACTCTCGTGTGTGAGTAGCTGCTGGGTTGTCTCTTCAGCAACCAGCAGTAGTCCGCCATCATAACTGCGTCCCATCTTCCCTGGTACCTCTCCTTCATTTGGCACATACTCTGATGGAACCTTTCTCCCTGCTTGTCACTCATCGCCCCAAGGTTTTCAGGAAATTTATCCATGTGTGAGAACAGGAAGTACATGTTTATACTCATCAAACACCCGAGTCTTTGGAAGGCCTCTATCCTGTTGCTGACGAGTATGGCGTGGTTTGGTGCCTTCATGTTCCCCAGGAAGTTGTTCACCACCTACACAACCGATTTCCACGTGGGGAAATCGGTTGGGCAATCCCGTATTTATTCACTTTTCAAACTCTGTGTCCATTATGAGCTGCCGTATCTGTGGGCCTTCGGAAATGCCGGCCTTCAACTTTTCAATGATCAGTCGAGGAAAGGCTTGGTACATGTAGTTGAAGTACCTCCCATCCTTGTCCAGAGTTTGCGTAAACTGCTTCATTAATCCAAGCTTCATGTGTAGCGAAGGGATCAATATCTTCTTGTAGTCAACAGAAGGTTCGTTTGTGATGTTCTCGCCCCACGTACTAACTGCTCTGGGGCCAGCCACTCTTTCTTTACGTAGTGCTGTGATCTTTCTTGACTGTCCCACATACATATAAAATATGGGTTCTTCGTTAACCCGGACTGCTGACCAAGTAGAAAGTTTACCCTCTTTAAGTCGACGCCGATGATCCACTGATGCTGATCATATTGGATTTTGTTGAGCACATACTTCACTGCTTTACATTTTTCTCTGAGGGAGTTGTGGAGTGCACAAGAGGGATTGAGGCGAACTGGTTCCTGTTATGGCGGAGCACACTCTTCAAAACGCGCTTTTTGCTGTTAATGAAGAGCTGCCAATCTCTCGGATCGTATTGAGAAGCTTTGAGTTTACCAAGAAGACCGGCGACATCTCAGCAGTAAACGTGGTCTTCCTCCTACCAGAAGTAGTCCATATAGTCCTCATGCCTTCTACGAAAGAAAGTGATAGGCACGTCCTCACCAAGTAGATTTTTCTCTTCGAGTCTTAAGGCCAACAGCTTGGAGATAGTTTTCGACAAGCTGACCTACCAAACCAGATCATCAAGCTTAAATTGTGAAAAGGGCTGCAGACCATTTTGTGCTTTATACTCCTCTTCTGTATATCCTCCCTCTTCTGTACTGTCGGCCTTATCGTCGCTGTGGGGAAGCTCTGTGAACGCTGACATAGGAATTTCTTCACAGTGAGCAACTGGACGGCGGGCAGATGGAAGGTCAGGATACTGGAGGATGTTTCGATTCTTCCGGTTGATACCAATAATATTGATGGCGCAGAAGTAACAATCCGATGTATGGTCCAACGAATCCCTCCAAACCATCGGAATTCCAACCATCAGTGAAGTTTTCGCACCCTCTGTCCACCGCCGGAGGTATTCCATTTTTGATCTGCACACCGTATGCGATACCCAAGGCTTATCTTGGGCACTCAGTTTGACGTTCAAAGTAAGCCTTGTAGGTGCGCTTTGCAAATCCTGCGATGTTTCCTCATGTCCACTGACAGCGTGTAAGCTCCGCAGATGTTGCAGAAAACGTCAGGATCATTCCTGCATGACCGTCGCATCGAAGCAATATCAATAAAGTGAAAGAAATAGAAAAACGCACGTATGTTCGAACTCGGAACACCAAAATTAGTCTAAATCAGCTGAGAAACCTGTGGGGATTTTTTAGCTGTTACCCAGTGTTATCTAGAAATTGCTGTGGAATCAATATTTTAGTCCAAGAACCGTCCTTGACCTTGATTTTAAATTGAGCAAAGCTTAGGCAATAATTATGTTGAATGCAATCGAAGCCAGCGCTCAAATCACCTCATGCCACTTTAAGAATTTCATATCGAATTCGGTAGTTTACTTATTATTCTTTAATTTTTTGTCCTCTGAAATGTTTTAAAGATATGACTCTTGGCCATTTTTTTCTTAACACTCTAATTCTAGATTAAAGGCTACAATTGTTGGGTAGTTGAACAATTATTCATCTTTTGAATATTAGGAGTGCATGCTCCTCTAGGGAGAAGTAACTGCCCAAAGTAGAACAGATAAGTATTGTTTTAACTTGTGATGCTTGAAAAACTTTTTGCTTACATTCGTTCTCCCCTCCTTCTTAAGACAGTTTTCTTTTGTAGTAGCTCTTGGGAATCACATTTCAGTTTTATCCTTCTTCTGAATGAGGTTAAGCATAGTTTAAAGATATTCATTTTTGACATGCTATATTTCCATTCTAGAAAATGATTGGCGAGGAGAAATTACTGCAATTCAGCGGAGTTCCACTAGGCGAGGCCTGTACTCTTGTTTTAAGGGGTGCTACCCAACAGATTCTGGAAGAAGCAGAGAGATCAGTCCATGATGCCCTCTGTGTCTTGACATCAACCGTCAAAAACCCAAAAACTGTATATGGTGGTGGTAAGTGTGTGTGGTGTAACCTTAAAAAGGTCATCTTGAATTTAGATAAAGATAGTTTGACTTCAAATCTATAACATCAAAGAAGTATATTCCATTGTAAACTGCACGCTCTGGAGATTTTGAAAATTTATAGTTTCTATGTAAACAGTATCAGTACCTAAGTTTTAATTACCTAAAAGATGTTATTGGTGACCCATCTAACACCCCTTGATACCCTTCGATGCTCAACCACCCTTTGATAAGACCCTTAAAAAGCGTAAAAAAAGAAAGTCTTGACCCTGCTCTTGCAAAACATATTTATGATCACCCGGACCATACTAGTTAATTTACCCAAGCTAGCTTAAATTCACAAGACAAAGGTATTGTCCAGCACTACAGAGAGGATGTTGAGATTTATAAATACCAACATTTAGGTCTAGCTTTGAACAGAAGTACCGGTGATTTAAGAATGAATGATTCGTATTTCGTTTTTTTCAAAAAAGATGCCAATACTTTAGTAATCCCTGAAATAAACCTTGAGTCACCTTCACGTTCAGATAATCAAACATGTCGTCAATCACTTAAGCCTCAAAGAGTGTCTGCAAGGAATACAATTATTAAAATCAGAAATCAAATGACATAGTTCTCTATCTTATTTAATTGCTGGTTTGTTGGTTTGGGTGAATGAATTTTTTCTTTTATTTGCCAGTTGTTCGTTAGTATCCGTCAATCGCAGTTCAAATTTTTAGTTTTTGTGCAAATCGCGGATGTTGGTGAATGACTTTATGGCTGTTGGGTATTTCGTTTTGATTTTTCTAATTTTGGATTTTATTGAATTATATTCATCTTTTAATTCGGTTTTTTCATTTCTTTTTAATTGGTTTGTTTTTTCACATTGACTTTCCACGTTTGCTTTTGGTTTTTTCTTAGTCATTTTCGGCTTTTTGCTTAATTATATTTTTTGTTCGCGCTGAAGAAGAGAGGCGGTTGTACTTTCGAAATATTCGCTTTGTGTGTTTTTTCATTATTTTCGTTTGATCTTAAAAGCACCATTTTTGATCTGTCTTTTTTTATAGTAAAGCGCAAAAAATGCAGTAGTATTCAGAAGGTTTGGAGGAGGGGGGGGGGGGGGGGCTCAGTAACCCTAACCCTGTTTGAAGTAATTTGTGTTCGTTTTTAAGTTTCGACTTGTTTTACATTTTATTTATTCATCTATATCACTATCTGTTATCCTTATGGTTGATGTGATAATTCATTTAATTTCTGTTCGTTTTGGGTCTCGCTTTTTCATTGATAATAATTTTGGATCGTTTTTATTATGATTTATTATAGGACTTTACTTCTGTCTTTCTTAGGTTTTAATATAACTCTTTAATTTTTGTTGAAAACCATCTTTTTCAGAAACCTTTCCTTTTAATTAGTACGTTTCTGAAAATTTTAAGTTTTATTTTTGGTTAACATTATGAATACTTTTTTTCCAGTTTTTTTCAGATTTTCCGCTTAAGAATTAAAATACCAGATGCCAATTTGGTTTATTAAATTGTAAAAGGTTACCTGAGCGTTGCCTTTGATTATATTCAATAAAAACATTGCATAAAATTCATTCAATTTAAAATCAAGGTTTAGGATGGTTCGCGAAAAAAGCTTTTGACTCAGCAGCAGACCACCTGGATGCATATAATGCCTTTTGGTTATATAATGCCTTTGGTTTTCAGCACCTGCCTCTATATTTACTGAAAGTTTTAACTTAATATCCTTAGTTTTACCTAAAATTTTTCAGGAACGCCCTTTTGACAACTTGGGTGCACATATTGTACTTTGATTTAGTTCAGCATTCCCTAGAAGTTTCTACTTAATACCCTTCGCCATTTTGGAAAAATTGCAGATAAGCCCTTTTGACAGTCTGGACGCACATAATTTCTTATGCTTTAGTTCGAGAGCTCCCTCAACAATCCCTACAAGTTTTAACTTCATACCCTTAGCCCTTCCTCAGATATTCTAGATACACCCTTTTCACATCTTGGATGCGCATGATGTTTTTGATTTAGTTCAGTATTCCCTGAAAGTCTCAACTTAATATCCTAAGCCATTCCTGAAATTTTTCAGATAGGCCTGTTGACAACCTGGATACATACAGTGTCTTTTATTTAGCTCAGCACTGGCCCCACTGGACTTTCCCTGAAAATTTCAGCTTAATACCGTTAGCCTTTCCTGAAATATTGTAGATACGACCGTTTGACAACCTGGATGTAGTAGTGTCTTGACAACCTGGAAGCATATAGTGTATTTAGATTTAGTTCAACATTTCCTTCAATATTCCGTGAAAGTTTCAACTGAAGCACGTAGCCGTTTCTAAGATATTGCTGATACGTCTTTATGACATCCTGGATGCCTGAAAGTTTTGACTCAGTATCGCTAGCTGTTCCTGGGTTGTTGCAGATACGCCCTTTTACCAACTTGGGTGAACTCAGCGTCTGTTAGTTTTGTTCAACATCTCGCCCAATTTTCTCTGGAAATTTCAACTTAATACCCTTAACTGTTACTGATGTATTGCAGATACATCCGTTTGACGACCTGGATTCACATAGTCACTCCTTGAAAGTTTCAACCTAATGCCCTCAGTCGTTCCTGGGATATTTTAGATACGGCTTTTTGATAACCTTGATGCACATAGTGTTTTTTATTATTATTATTATTGTTTAGTCATTCAACATCTCCCTAAACATTCCCTTTGAGTTTAACTTGATGTTCTTACCTGTTTCTGAGATATTACACAAGCCTACGTTTTTCATTATAAAACATATGTAGTAAATAAAACAAAAAAAGAATAAAAAGCAGAGAAAAACGAGGGTAGTGTCAGACAGTGAAACAATATGAAGAGAAAAAAAAGCAAATATTTCGACAAGGTTCTCCGCCAAGTCACCGTCAGTGCTGAGAAAAAAAAATCTTTTGATTTAGACTTCACGAGAGACTATTCAAAGCAGAATTTTCTATGAAGTCCATGTAGAAATTTCCCAAATAGTGAGACAAAATTGTTTCCATCGGTAAACCCATAATTGAAGAAAAAATTTGTCTCGGAACCGAAAATACAAAGAAAGTTTGTCGCAAAGAAGAACAAACGTCATTGTGTCAATTTCAAGGGTCTTATGATCTGCCCAAGGAGAATTTTCCTCTAATTTCCTTTGTAAGGACTATTCACATTTGCGGACATCACTGGAAGTGTACATGGAAGCTGCATTAAAACTGGCTTATCATTGTAGTTTTTCTACTGTAATGGGGTGCGTTTCATGCGAAGCAGTAAAGACTCCGAGATCACTTTCACAGTTATCAAACGGGAGTGTCTTGCTCTAAAAATTAAAAATCAACATATTTATTAACAAGCAGATTGTGTTTTGAAACTCCAAATTATGCCCAAGGTTTTTGACCTTTAGGGACTGTATGTTATATCTTGCCGTGAATGTCCGAAATTGGTGAATGTCGACGTTCATTGGTGAATGTCCGAAATACTTTTTTTCCTCCTTGGATTTAATTAGTTTTGCCAGTCAACTTTTTCAATTTAATGCAAGGTTTGATGATGACAGGATAGGTTAGATTAGGTTTGGTTGGATTAGTTTAGCTTAGGTTAGGTTTTTGACCCATTTCTGACATTATAAAAAAAAAAATTAACTTAACCTAAACTAAAATAATCTAACTTAACTTTAACTTTTACCATCTTAACTTGTATAAGACTGAAAAGGCCGAGTCGCAGCGCTAATTGAATTCAAGCAGAGGAAAAGAAATTCCGAAAAAGGAAAAACGAAATCAAAAGAGAAAGACCTAAGATCTAATCAAAAGACCTAAGACATATTTCAATACCATCGGCTTTAGCTGTTCGAATTCATTCGGAATTACCTGCAATTTCGTATGACGTCATATATACCAAAAATTTTCGTTCTCCGCCTTTTCTCAGTCGTTAGAGACCTTTTTTAAATTGGGTTGGCGCAGTGGTTAAAGTGCCAGGCTAAGAGTGTTGTCGCGATCGGTCCCACATCTGGTCGTGGGTTCGAGCCCCATACCTAACAAATTTTTTTTTGTTACCGTTGTGAAGTGTTAGTCGGATCTTAACGACTTTATGTGTTTTGTAATCTGTTAAGGAGGCCATAAACGGTCAATCATTTTGATCAAAAGCTTCTGTCAACCCGATTGAATCAAGCGTGATTGACCGTCTAGGAACCTGTTTGACGCTTGAGTCTAGCGTTGACGGTGATTGATAGAAAGTTTGAATGACTCAGAAAGTTTGAATGACTCAATCATTTTGATCAAAAGCTGTGTATTAGATTATCTTTGGTAGAGATTGAAAGTTTCATTGAAGGGTTGATTGAAGCACACGTCAATCGATTGACGGAAACTTTTGATCAAATTGATTGACCGTCTAGAGCCTCCTTTAGTGATTTCATGCGGAGTTTTTCGTGTCAAATATACTACTACTATACGATGGTTACTGTTGCATCTGCTCTTGTTCAATTTGTATTTATTCAGAGGACATGATAACATATTCCAAAAAGGAAATTTCGAAAGAAGAAAAACGAAATAAAAAAAGAAAGACCTAAGACATATTTCCATACCATTGGCTTTAGCTGTTCGGAATCACCTGTAATTTTGCATGACGTCATAGATACCAAAAATCTTCGTTTTAGCTTTTTCTCAGTCGTTAGAGACCTTCTTTAAATTGGGTTGGCGCAGTGGTCAAAGGGCCAGGCTAAGGGTGTTGTCCCGATCGGTCCCACATCTCGTCGTGGGTTCGAGCCCCATACCTAACAATTTTTTTTTGTTACCGTTGTGAAGTGTTAGTCGGATCTTAACGACTTTATGTGTTTTGTAATCTATTAATTAGGTCATAAATTGTCAATCATTTTGATCAAAAGCTTCTGTCAATCGATTGAATCAAGCATGATTGACCGTCTAGGACGCTCCTGTTTGACGCTTGAGTTTAGCGTTGACGGTGATTGATAGAAAGTTTGAATGACTCAATCATTTTGATCAAAAGCTGTGTGTTAGATTAGCTTTGGTAGAGATTGAAAGTTTCATTGAAGGGTTGATTGAAGCACACGTCAATCGATTGACGGAAACTTTTGATCAAAATGATTGACCGTCTAGAGCCTCCTTTAGTGATTTCATGCGGAGTTTTTCGTGTCAAATATACTACTACTATACGATGGCTACTGTTGCTTCTGCTCTAGTTAAATTTGTATTTATTCAGAGGACATGATAACATATTCCAAAAAAGAAATTTCGAAAAAGGAAAAACGAAATCAAAAGAGAAAGACTTAAGATCTAATCAAAAGACCTAAGACATATTTCCGTACCATTGGCTTTAGCTGTTCGGATTCATTCGGAATCATCTGTAAGTTTCGCATGACGTCATAGATGCTTCAAATCTTCTTTTTCAGCCTTTTCTCATTCCTTACAAACATTTTTAAAGTTGGGTTGGCGCGGTGGTTAAGTGCCACGTTTAACTTTATAATTTTATGTGTTTTGTAATCTGTTGGTGATTTCACTGTTTTGTATGTTTTTTGTATATATATATATATATATATATATATATATATATATATATATATATATATATATATATATATATATATATATAAAACGCAACCTGTGAAAAAAATACTAGCTATGATCTTTGCTGAAAAACAGTGAGGACGTGAATATGAACAAACCAATGTTGAAATTAACCTTGAGGTAATTTTAACCGGCAGATGCCATAATCATTCAATATTCGCAAAAAAACGTTTTGATTTAGATAGAACGTGCTGATAACTATCATTTATACTCTAGAATAATATCAGTATATTTTTTTTTTCTGTGGCCATGACCCTGTGGGGTTTTTCGTGTCAAATATACTACTACTATGCCATGGTAGTGTTGCTTCTGCTCTAATTAAATTTGTATTTATTCAGAGGACATGATAATGTTTTCCAGGTTGTTCCGAGATGCTAATGGCGAATGCTGTATACAAAGCTGCCGCCCAGACCCCAGGAAAAGAATCCATAGCTATGGAAGCGTTTGCTCGGGCTCTTGCTCAACTGCCCACTATCATTGCTGATAACGGGGGTTTTGACTCCTCGGATTTGGTTGCTGAATTGCGGGCTCTCTACGCTCAAGGAGCAATCAACAAGGGAATCGGTAAGTGAAAAACATGTTTGCATAAAATGGGTATATTCTACAGTATAATATGTCAATGAGGGAAATGTAGTTTACCTCTTAAATCAAAAATACAAGACAGGTTTCGTGTTTCTTTGATTTTTTTTTTTTTTTAATGCTTGTGTCCTGTAGAACAGTTGAGTGTCCCTCTATAAACCTTTTTTCAGTCAATTTTGTCGTGTTCGGATTTTTTTTCTTTTTTTTTTTCTTTTTTTTTTGTTACTCCAAGAACGAAAATAGAATTATGTCAGAAAAATACTTCCAAATTTTATTTTCTCGATTGTGATTAATATTTTTTATTGCTGCAATAGATGGCATCTGTCGTGCCTGCACCACGCTGTGTTGTTCAATCTTGTGAAGCCTTTTCCTTATTTCTTCTCCTCCAGATGTCTCGTGATTCCCAGATTCTCAAGTTTTCTTTTATTCTTTGCTAAGTTTCTGTTTCCTCTTTTTTTTGTTCTTTTGCTTTCACCTTAAGGCACAAATAAGATCTACAATAATTAATAGCTTCCTCTCAATTTGCTGCTTCATTAGTTTCTGTTGATACAGTTGTTGCCCAGGGATAGATTTAAGGTAAAAAAAAAGAGAGAAAGGGCACTCATGAATTTCATGGCCCTTTAGCCCGTGTGAGGGGGGGGGGTAACTCCAGAAGATAGCGCCAGTTGCCTCCAGTGATTTACTGCGTAGTAGGTAAAGGTAAATAAGAGAAAGGACGCTGATGAAAGTCATGGCCATTCAGCCAGGAAGCGCAATGGCGGGGGAGGGGGTGATTCTTTGCTCTCATTTGTCCTTGCTTTTTGCCTTACCCAGATGCCAAGTTAGAAGATGAGTTGACTCTGGCTGAGCTTATTTAGTCACACCAATGTTTCCCACCCCTAAGCCAAATGATTGGCAACAAGACGGTACCATAGTTGTCACTTGTGTAACTCATAAAATGATTTATATGAAAGTTGCTTATATCAAAATTGTGTTGCTGTTGTAACTAGTTGAGAAGGTTAGGGGAGATTTGAGACAGCTATAACAAATACGTTTAATGAATATCTTAACAATAAAAATCCGAAAAAGTTGAACTGGAATAAGATTTTTAAGTTTTTAAGTTGCTTATTCAGTTTTTATTGTGTAAACTTTCTTTTGTGGTTTTGAACTTCTGTCGTTTTCTCTTGCCTTTTAACTAGAATTTCCACATTTTTCACACTTGTTTTATTTAAAAATTGGGGGAGGAATATATTTGCACCTGCTCTAAATCTTAAGGCAGGATAAGATTTCTGTTCACGATTAGCGCAATACCTTAAGCAATTCAAAATTAAAACCCGCATTATTTTTTTTATTGTCGTGTATTTGGCTTCTTTTGCAGTAAGCATCCTGTTATATTCTCATATTTTAGACATGGAGCTTGGCAAAGTTGCAGACATGGAATCTTTGGGTATCACCGAAAGTTTTATGGTGAAAAGACAAGTGTTGGTTTCTGCTCACGAGGCTGCTGAGATGATTGTTCGCGTTGATGATATTATCAAGGCTGCTCCTAGAAAACGAGAAGTTGATAATCGACCTTGCTAAAGGAGAGACGGCTTTTTTAACTTACGCTTTCATTAATAAAATTCTTACTAATAAATAATTCTGTATTTTTATGCTCTTTAAGACTGGTGATCTATTTTGCTGCCATGACAACCGCTGTACCATTTTGAGGCGTTCCTACTGTTTTCCTTCCTTGTTAGGGTTAGGTCGCGCCAAGACAATCTAAACTGGGGGCTGGTGCAAGACTGTATCAGGGGTGGGGGCTAGGGTGTTTGACCCCCCCCCCCCCCGAAATGTTTTTTTGTCTTGTAAAAACGGAACAAAAATGAATATAAACAAATTTTAAAGTTTTTTATTTAGGTTTGCTATTAGTTTTATTACAATTATTTAGGTTTAGTTGTCATGGTTTAATACGAGCAAGAATAACGCTGGCATGCTATGAGGTTGACAACTGCTAAAAAAGGGCTTTCGTATCTCATGCAATTGAGACCTAAAGCCAAACGAATCAGCCTTAGCTAGCCTTTTAAGAACTCCAATACGTTAGTCGGTTGTTATAATTATGGGCTCGAAATATTCAAAACGGGCTCAATACTCAATATGTGTGAGAGTGTAGGTTTGATGAGAGATGGCTGGAGAATGTAATGGGTGATGAATATTATGCAAGGGTTAAAAATTTAGGACGATTTCTCAGGTTGGCTATGGAACACAAAGGAAGGTATTTGCGATATGTCTTTTATCTTTGTTTATGTAATGTTAATTTTTTAGAAGTGATTTTTTTTCTTTTCTGTATTGTCATGGCCCTGGGGCTTTTAGCGCTATGAACTTACTTATTATTAAGACTCATAGGTTTTTTATGTCATTAATTATTAAGACTTTTGTTGTTCACTCTTTTTTTTTGTATTTAAGACCAATTATGAACAAAAAACTTAACATAACCACATCCCCTCGAAATGCCATAGCATGATAAGAAGGATGGGTAATAAAAAAAAATTCAGGGCCTGGTAGGCTAATTTTACAATAGCCTATTAAGGCTTTTGTAAAATAAATTAGAAAAAAAATTTCCTCAAAGTAATTTAAAAAAAAGGTAAAGAATTCCATTAAACCAAAAATGAGCAAAAATAGAATCAAATAATCTACCAAGCCTAAAACTACCACAAATCAGCATCAATGAATAAATGAAACTCAAAGCGGACAGAAATTACAATAAATAACCGAGTCAAACACAAAACACACAGATTTCAAATAGTATCTTTGGTGTATCTCCACATCTCCTTCAACATTCCTTGAAAGCTTCAAGCTAATACCGTTAATCGTTCCTGAGATATTTTAGATTCGCCTTTTTGGCAACCCGGATGAACTTAGCGTTTTTTTTTTTTTTTTTTTTTTTTTTTTTTTTTTTTTTTTTTTTTTTATATACTCCCTTAGAGTTTCAACTTAATACTTTTAGCGGTTTCTGAGGTATTACACAAGCCTACGTTTTTAATTATGAAACAAGTTTATACATTTGCTAACACAGATTCACCCCTGAGCATCACTTGCGGAGACCAAACACATAGAGCAAGTCGTCCATTTCAAATACCCTGGGAAGCCTAATAGAAAGCATTGGATCGACCACAAAGGAAGTGCTCACAAGAATTGGCCAAGCCAATGGGGCCTTCAATGGATTGCGGAAAGTTTGGCGGTCCCAAAGCTTCTCCATACGGCTAAAGCTACGACTTCAACAGCAATGTTATGCCAGTGCTGCTTTACGCAGCCGAAACCTGGCACCTGAACCAAGAACAAGAGAGAAGAATACTTGCTTTCGAAAACACATGTCTTAGAAGAATTCTCAACGTCTGTTGGCAGCAGAGAATAACAAACCAATCCATCCGTGACAAGACTGGCCAGCCTCTTGTGACATATCATAAGAGTCCGCCGATGAAGATACCTTCTACGTATGGACAATCTCCGACTACCAAATGCAACGCTCCATTGGCAGCCATCGGGTCCGCGCCGCAGTGGCAGACCCAGAAACACCCTGCGTCGAACGTACCAGACAGATCTCCGTAACCTGCACGCATCAATCCAACCTCAGTGGGAGGACATAGTGGCAGCAGCAAGCCTGCGGGAAGATTGGCGGCTCCTTCTTGATGCCCTGGGTGCCTCTGGAGGCACAGGTGGATCTAAGGTCTAAGGTATACATTTGCCAATTTACGCTATTCACGGTCCTTGTCCCAAGGTCTATGGGGGTCATGTCATCCCCAGAGGTACTTATTAGACCTTTCGAGTATTTTGAACAAAAAAACTATCCTCTTCAGATACCTCTTTGGATGTAATTGGTTGGCCGGGAGGAAAAAAGGGAGATGGGGTGCTTTTGCCCTTCGATTACTTTTGACTAATAAAAAGTGCGATAGAACTTGCAATTTAAATTGAATGAGTCCCTTCCGAAGTTGCTACCAACGCCCCCTTCATAAGACGCGGTTCTAAAAAAAAAAACACTGAAGACCTATTATTTTTTATTACAGGCAGCGCTAGAGTTTTAAACTAAAAACTACGCATTTCTCAGCACAATCGTGGTTATGTATTTTCCCTAGCTAAACGTAGGGAAATGAAGAAACTTATGTGCTATGTAAAAAAAAAGTTTGACACTCGCTTTAAGAGATTGCTATTTTACGGACGAGGGGAGGGGAAGGGGAATATGTCTTCTAGGGGACACTTCCTAGGCTTATTATGCTTCTATTATACGCCCCCGAGAGGCTTTTAAGCTTCAATCTCTATCAGGGGTGTAATACGCTATGGGGCAGGGGGCAACTGACCCCTCCAGACCATGTCAAAACTTAGATAAGCCTGAATAATTCAAGCATTCAGAGAAAGAGGTCAGTTTTCTTTAGTGTATCTTTGACTTTATGGTACTATATGCCTCATTTTTTATTTTTCGCTGTCATTTTCACTTGATTTGGGAAAATTGGTTCCAACTTTGCCCCCCTCCTTCCCTATTCTAAGTCTCAGAAAATTGCACTGAAGAAAGATACGTTTCATACAAGTAGCACTGGCGTTGTGTAAATTGCGACCAATTCCAGTCATATTTCTTAGCACATTTATCTCAATTCTTTTTTTTGGCGCTGGTTAAAGGAAATGTTTAGAAAAGCGAAAATAGCGAGAAGTCAGCATGGTATTATACATAGAGGGAGTTCAATATTTATGCGCTAGTATGTGAATCCAAAACGCAAGGAATGAGACATTATCAACGCTTATTAGGCATTTCAATGACAAATAAATCAGAGTTTCAACTAGATACTAGACATAAAAATTAAAACAATGAAGTAACTCTTGGAGTAGGTCACCCTCAACCAATTTCCATGACCAAACTACAACCGATTTGACCTATCTAGTTACAGTACGAATATCATTATAAAAAGCACTAAGTCTTATTTTCTTTTTCAATTATTTCTTTTTTATTATTCTTCAATGAATATTATTTTTATGATTACACCTTCTAATGATTATACCTTCTTATTCTTCAATGATTCCATTTCTGTCCTATTTGCAGATATAGAGAGTATATTAATTACCACTTTTGAACGTTTTAAAACAAGAGAATATAATATTTAACTGATAGATTTTAGGAAGTAAAAGCACCTTAAATATCAGGGGAAAAATTGACCTGAGCAAATGTGACGAAAAAGGAAGCCTAGAACATTTTACAATTTCGCCATTAACTGGGCTCACATTTTTACTTGATGATAAGGTTTCAAAGGCAGTATATTTGGAAAAGTATTAATACGGAACATATTATAAAGAAATTGTAATGGACTGCTATTTTTCTCGTTTTCTTTATGTTAAAAATGAGCATGGATTAACTAAGAATATTATCTGCTCAAAATAAAGAGCAAATTTGACACTTAAAACGAGCAGCAGTTTTAAAGCTACTTAATAAATTATAGTTTTTTCTAAATTATCGGAGGGGGGACTGCCCCCTTGCCCTCCCCCCTCAACAACGCCACCACATTCCTCTAAATTTCATTCACCTGACTCAATTACTGTCCAAGATAGAAAAGAACCCTTCATTCAGAAGATAACAACAAAGGCACTTCTTTTAGCTCCAAGGAAACAAACCCATTCGGAAGGTTAAGCTGAAAGGATTGAATGCGAGCTTCGGGTTTCAGTTCATTTTTGTTAAAGAAGAAGTTGACCTTGTTATTTGTCAATACGTGTCTAAATGTTTAAGAGGGGTGCTTTTTAGTACAAGTAAGTAATTAAGGAATGAGAATAAGAACAGGCCCAGAATATTTTACATTATAAGCTTAAAAAAATCCTGGCCCGTAAATCTTCCAAGACTTTGACTAAAAACAATCGAACGAACAAAATCTATTGTGGCTGAACAGCTATCCAAGAGGCCAGCAATAGCCCCTGAAACAGTGCAGTCCCGTCCTCTAACACTGGTTACCTAGATCTGGCCACTTTACTACAGGATAAAAATCCTTTTAGACCCATAAACGGAAAAGCTGAAACGGTCGCTGCTTCTTTTACTATTACAAGTCTGTTCCCAAATCGCCTAATAATATAAACAATTAACGTGTGCTTGAACAATAGGCCCTAAGTTCGAGGAGGATGGGCCCAGGGCGAGAGTCATTGCTTTGACACTCACCACGCTCCCACAGAAAAATGTTAAGTGTTTTACAGAATTCAAAACAAATCATTGTTGGGATAATCACATCCAAAATGATCCTGGTCACTCCAAGAACATGAAAAAACGAAATGAAAGGCGGGTTTTTAAACCAGTTTTCAGAAAAACGGTAACAGCGTATGTTGACGCAAAATTATAATGTAGTAATGATGTAAAATTAAAAAAATTTCTCTTTCTTATTTTTATTCTAGCTTGAAATATTTTTATGTGGGGGTTATAAACAAATAATCAAATGTCGCACAAAAAAAACGCATAAACAATGTCCACATTTAAAAAGAAATGCAAAAAAGACAAAGTTGAATTCAATTTTTTATGACAGCTCAGATATTTCCATCCAGCATTTGATGTTTACGAAACTGCACCATTCAATACGACTTGACAGACTTCATATGGAGCCTCAAACAAACGCAGACAAACTGTTACACATGGAGTTTGGCCTTATATTCACCGAAACATTCATGATATATTCACGATATTAATATAACGACCGCAGTATTCACGAGAAGAAAAGCTTTAAAAAAATATGAAAACAAATAGGTACCTTGAGTGTTCAAACACATGTAATCAAAGTTTTGAGATAGCCATTTTGTTCAACGTAGTTGAAAGGTCCGGAAATTCAGTCTTTGAGGATGACAACCCCCTCACAGCCCTCAGGGCAAGGTTTGTAAGTTATGCCCTGGGGTATATAACGTTTTTATAGAAAGCGTTGTCGTAGGATCTTCAAAAGGGCTCATTCGATTGAAAATAGAAAGGAATAAAGCCCTTTTTTATAGTCAAAAGTGATTGGAGGGCAACTAATCCCCCTCGCACGTCTATCCTCTTATTTGCCCGTTATGTTTAAAAACTAAATGTTGCCTTAAGATTAAATCAAAATGCACTGTGTTAATGCTAATTCCCAATACGGCATCTCAGCAGTATCCCAAGAACAACTGATAGTATTATGTTCAAACTTTCGGGGCTACTTCTGCTCTTAAAATTTAACCAAATCAAAATAGCATAAGTGAATCCAAGCTATTGAAGAGAGTAAACAGATTTTTTTGCGAATGGTATCAAGTTTTCTATTTCAGGTCAACTAGAGGAGGCATGAAACTAAATTAAAGACTTATTTGTATCCAGAATTTTAAAAGGGTGTATGTTGTTACAAATTGCTGAAAATTTTTCAAATTGCTGAAAAAGTTGCAGGCCAAACTATAAAGTCTTAAAAAAAGATATAAAGTTATTATTTTCTTTTTCCCTGAAAAGACTATGTGAACATAAAACGAACAGAAATTAATAAAAAAAAAAAAATTCCACAAAATAAGTTTTTCAAAGAAAAGTAAAGAACAAAATTAAGCCAAAAATGATCAAAAATAATATTTAACAATCTACAGAGCGTGAAACAACACAAATCAGTATCGATAAATAAATGGAACCCAAACGAACAGAAATTACAATAAATAACCGAGTCAAACTCAAAAGGAGCAGAAATCAACATGAGTAGGGCTCAAAACCCCTATGCCTTCCCAAGGCCAGAACATAATTTGCACTTTACTGAAAAAATAAAAATGAATGTGAATTGCCAGTTTAATATACATATACTGATATTTAGTAATCAAAATGTTAATATTATTTGATTTATTAAAGCTATGAAAGTAAAAACATCTATATTTTTTCAGTTACATCAAATGCAAATTACATTATATTGCAAATTACATCAAATGAATTGGAATTTTATGCTGATTTTAAATATATAAGTTTCATCAAGTTTACTCATATCTATCAAAAGTTACGAGAAAATGTGCCTTTTTTCAAAAAAAAGGGGGAAACACTCCCTACAAGTCATAGAATCTTAATGAAAAACACACCATCAGATTCACCGTATCAGAGAATCTTACTGTAGAGGTTTCATGCTCCTATCTGCAAAATGTGGAAATTTGTATTTTGCCAGAAGAAAGATCACGGATGCGTATTTATTTGTTTGCCTTTTTTTTTACCAGGTCCTAGAATTTTGAGATAGGGCTTATTTGAACAGAAATTTCAAGTTTTAGTGCCTTTCTTAGTCAAAAACAAAAAAACATCAAAGAAAGAATCACTTTTTACAAAATTACATAAAGGATCGATCATCGGATGGATCAAACAGTTCATGGTAACGAAGTGTATAGTAAGAGCGACTCGTCTCAATAGCAACCGAACTCTAAAACATAGAATTTTAATATCAAAAGATACATCAAAAGAATTGAATTTTTATGCTGGTTTAAAATATTTAAGTTTCATCAAGTTTAGTCTTACTCATCAAAAGTTGTGAGCCTTAGAAAAGTTGCCCTATTTTGAAAAAAGGGAAAAGACCCCCTAAAAGTCATAGAATCTCAATGAAAATCACACCAGCAGTTTCAGCGTATCAGAGAACGTTACTGTGGAGGTTTCAAGCTCATGTCTAAAGAAATGTGGAATTTGGTATTTTTGCCAGAAGGAAGATCACGGATGCGTATTTATTTGTCTGTTTTTTCTTTTCCCCAGGGGTGTTCGTATCGACCCAGTGGTCCTAAAATGTCACTAGAGGGTTCATTTTAACAGAAATTAATAGTTCTAGTTCCTTTTTTCGTTAAAAAACAAAAAAACTTAATTATAGAATCACTTTTTACAAAAAAACTGCATTTTTGATTCCTTAATACTACAGTCTATTCAAAGAAATTTGATTTTTGGAAGCAATTTGTTTTCAGAGATGGCTTATGTAAATCAATATTTTAATTATTTTGCCTTTTTCAAAGCATTGCTAAGTTTAGCGATTTATCACTTTTTACAAAATTACATAAAGGATCGATCATCGGATGGATCAAACAGTTCATGGTAACGAAGTGTATAGTAAGAGCGACTCGTCTCAATAGTAACCGAACTCTAAAAAATAGAATTTTAATATCAAAAGATACATCTAAATAGTTATTCCAGAAGATGCATAAAATTATCAGTTTGGAAATGTCACTTCAAAGTTATAATTGTCTCCTGGAACCAAATTTTTTTGGCTCAACTTCTAAAGTGCGTATCTTTTGTGCTGTATTTCCGTAGAAAAGAAATTTAATGTTTTATTTTTTTTTTAGTTTTCAGTTCATTATGTAAACTGCAAAAATATTTATGGTGTCCAAACAATAATTTTAATTTTTTATTTCAAACTAGAAAATTAACTGAAAATTTTAAAATTAGTTTTGATTTTTGTTAGGTTCTTGCTACTCGACGCGTGACTTTGACTTGTCATTGTACGACTGATAAATATTTTCTTAATAGCTACAGAATGAATGTTATAAGTAATTTGAAAACCCCAGTATTTTACACTGTTGCCATTGTGGAGTAATATATTACTTAGAAAGGAAGAAGAATGTGCCACTTCTAGACAATGTTGGTATTGTTGCTGAAAAGTGCATTGAAAGTACAAGAGGATTATTTTCAAAATTGGTTGAAGAAAGCAAGGATAACGTAGAGTCTATCACAAAGTACATTTCTGATACTTCAAGTATTTATTTTAATGAAGTAATCCCTAAAATCGTTTCTTTAATAATTTAAAGTAACTTAAACTGTCTCTATCATAAGACCATCTAAAATGTCCCCATTAAATCGTTTCTACCATTTGACCGTCTGAAATACCCCCTAAAATCATTTATAGTATAGGGCAATCTGAAGTAATCTCTCAAGTCTTAGGTCTTTCATGTCATAGTAATGAACGAACTATAGCTCATAGTAACTGAAATATTGAATTAAAATGCAATTTTCGCAAAAACTAAAAATGATTATATCCATGATGATGCAACACGCTTATTTTTTGACATAGTAACATAACAACTTTCTTAACATCCCCGCATTATAGCAACAACGCCATATTAAATATTTCTCGTATAATGACATCCTAATTTCAATGGAGCCCGAAAAACAAAAATTCACAATTGCTAGAATAATGATTCGTTAGATCAAGAAGAAATTTTTGTTCAACCACCTGAACTATCAAACGTAGTAAAACCAAGAGAACCACCCGAAAAACGTTTAGTCACAATGTTCGAAAATAAACAACCTGGACCATAAATCTGAGAGCAGCAGTTAAGAGTCAAAAGTGACTAGGGAGCAACCACCTCCCCCGCCCTTCATTTCCTCAAACACATCCTATCAGAATTTTGAAATAACTATTCTCTTCAGCATAGTTGAAAGGCTCATTCGATTGGAAATTAGGAGTTCTTGTGGCTTTCATAAGAGTCAAAAGTGATCGAAGGGCAACTAATCCCCCTCCACACCCCCTATTCCCCAAATACATCTGATCAAAAGGTAGAGAGCAACTTTTTTTTCAAAATTCTCTAAACATCATACTATGCTTTTCAGGTTGACAAAAACACCCAGAGCCCAGAGGCAAGGCTTGTAAGTTAAACCCGGGCTACTTAAGGTCTTATGGAAATAGCGGTCGTACGAACTGTGGAGGAGGCCTATTTGATTCAAATTTGGAGCTTCTCGTGCCTTTTTTAAAAGTTAAAAGTGATCTGAGGGCACGACTAGCCCCCCTCTTCCACACCCTCTATTCCAGAAATGCACCCGATTGGAATTTCGAGACAGCTATTTGGTTCCAAATAGTCCAAAAATCATACGACAATGCCTCCAGGGTAGAAATGACCCCCAAGGGCCTGGAGGCAAGGATTATAAGCTATGCCTCTGGGCATATAAGGTCTTTATTAAAATTGAAACTCTAGTGGCCTTTTTAAGAGTCGAAAGTGATTTGAGGGTAACCAGTCCCCTTCCCCACGCCCATCATATCCCAAAACACATCCAACCAAAATTTTGATGCAAATATTTTGTTCAACATAGTTGAAAGTTCCAGTAATTATATCTTTGGGGATGTCAACCACTCCCCATCCCACAGCCCTCGTGTCAAGGACTGCAGGAGGTTTTAATGCTACTACTACTACTAATACCATTACTACTATCACTACTACTGGTACTACTATTACTAATACCACTACTACCCCTACTACCACTAAAACTACTGCTTTTGTAATGGGTTCTATCAGGGCTGACGATACTGAAATGGACAATTTTGTAGGGGTATGGGAACTTTCCGCGAGGGTTTAAATAAAAAGGCTTTGAATAGATTTGGATGGAGGAGCTGTGAGGGCCTCCTAAGGCCAATATAGCTGAGTACGCTTATGAAGCCGTGTTGGCCTTAGGAGGCTTTGTGATGTATTGAGTTGTTTGCACTAGCAGTAGGTTCTCAGATTTGACAGAGATTGATTATCTGTAGCGTACTTTATATTATAAGTTTAACAAGTCTATGGCTTTTCATCAGTAGGCCTAAAGGTTTCCGTATGACTAATAAGATTATCATTCTGATTGAGTCTCTTCTAATATAGGTCGAACTTGCACAGTCACACTTCACTGTGAAATATTAAGTGTCGGACTAGTTTTGGAATTGAAGCTATTCTTAAGTCTTTTGTACTTGAATGCCATATATCTTAGGCATTTTTATGTTTTACTATCCAGAAAAAAACTCTTTCTTATATTATTCACGCAGATTCGGTTTTTTGCCTGTGTGGCTTTTTAGGCGTTTAGATTGATGATCTTTTCCAGTTAATTTTCTATTTCAAGTTTAACATTTATATGACTTTCCCTGGCATGGGTCCTCATGTGTCTAGCTCGATTGCCACATTCACTGAATTTCCTATTACACATGTCACATTTGTACGGCTTTTCACCAGTGTTTGTCCTTTGGTGGCTGGTAAGATTACTGTTCACTGAAAAGCTTTTTCTGCATTTATCACAGTTGTAAGGCTTTTCACCAGTATGTGTCCCCCTTTGGTGTCTAATAAGGGTACTTTTTCGTTGAAATTTTTGCTTACATTTATCACACCTGTATGGCTTTTCACAGGTGTGGATTCTCATATGTCTAGTGAGGTTACCTTTCATACTAAAACCTCGCATACATATTTCACACTTGAATAGCCTTTCACTAGTATAAGTTCTAAGACGTGCATCATCATCATTTTTTTTTATTAAAACCACGTTTACATATGCTACAGTTAAGAGAATTTTCATCAGACTAATTCTAGGGCTAACGGTGATTATTTTCTTATGGTAACAGTTCGAAAGTGATTGTCTTTTTTACATTCTTCCTGGTCATTTTGAAAGGCCGTTTCGTCGTTTCATTCTACATCTATGTATGTTTTTAAATTTAGCAGTTCAGGCTTCATGGCCTATTTTCCACTACAAAAGTTTAACGAAGAATTCCTTTTATCTTCGAACTCAGTTTCAGTTTGGTCCGTTCTAAAACAGTTGGCTGCATTCGTAAAGGCGACATCAGTATGAGAGGATTGTTCTTCGCCAATCAATTCAAAGATATCAAAATCTGTACTCATAATCTGATTATGGTTATGTATAATCACACAAATTATCTAACTCATAGAATGAGATGCTTAAAACTCAAATATATCCAAACTTATTTTAAAATTGTTGGTAATTTTTCTACTTTCGATTCATAACACTAAATTGCTACTTAGACACCATAAATATTTTTGCGGTCTAAATAATATCTTTAGAAATTTTGAACTGCAAACTAAATTTTCTCAGAATTACCTTAGACAATTTTTCTCATTATTTTTGCTATATCAGTTGTTTGGACTCATTCATGATCATGTACAACTTTTCAAGCCTTTATATATACCAAAACCTCCTTTCCAGTTATGCATCATGAATTAATTTTGCTTCAATTACGTTGTTACTTAACACAGTAACAACAAGGTATATTACATTGCATATACTATCTTTATAAGTGAGAAATATTTGTGTGTGTATTTATTTATGTATTTAGTTATTTATTTGTATTAATTAAAAAAACTTTCCGAAAAATAAGTTTTTCAAAGAAAAGTAAAGGCCATTTTAAACTTAAGCTCAGGAGATACAAATACCTGTTAAAATTCAAACTCAAAACGACCAGAAATTACTATTAAAGAATAAATGAGAAACCCAAAACGAACAGAAATTTAATAAACAATCATAGCAAAAAACATACAACAAGTAATAATATAAATGAATAAATAGATCTTAAAGCGAGTAATGCTTAGATTGAATATGAAAATCAAGCTTAAAACGAAAACAAATATTTTGCTATTAAAGTATAAATGAAACTTAAAAACGAACAGAAATTAAATAAACAATCAATGCGAACAAACATACAATATATATTAATGTAAATGAATAAATAAATCTTAAAACGAGTGAAACTTAAATTGAATATGCAAATCAAGTTTGAATCGAATAAAAATAACTACAAACAAGAGTTTGGGTATCGTATCACTGCAGAAGCCTAAAACCTACTGCGTCATTGGCACTTTACTGAAAACAATTCTTTGAAATATTTTCACTTTTGTAACTTTAAGAAATCAAAAATTAATTAAGATTTTAGGGAATAAATATCAGCATATGTATATTAAATTGACAAAGTACATTTTTTTTTCAGTACACTCATTTGAATTTTTTTCAGTAAAGTACAAATTATATTCTGGCTTTTAGAAAGCATAGGGGTTTTGAACCCTACTCACATTAATTTATGCTCGTTTTGAGTTTTTCTAATATTTATTTTAATTTTTGTTCGTTTTGTGTTTCATTTATTTATTGATACTGATTTGGGGTAGTTGTATGCTTGGTAGATTATATGAAAGTCCGGACGCCAGGTGTTGAAAATGTGAACCATACCACGACGGAATGGGGCTGCTACGAGAATTAGCCTACCCTCCACCCCCTAAATTCACCATGCGGATTCAAAAATACCAATGGCACTTGCTTGCGAGTGGTGGAACACTCCGAAACTTGACATTTTATTATATTTTGGTGTTTCATGCAAGAAAATGCATGTTCCACAAAGTTTGAGGTGCAGTTTTCTGCTCAAATAGAAATGCCTAGAATTCATAGAATGTTTTCATAACAAACTAACACGATTAGTTACAAAAAATGGCAGAGTTAAAAAAAAATGGTAAAACCGTATGAGTCTTGAACGGTCTTGGAAAATATAAACAAAATCAAATTGAATATTAGATATATAATGATATTAATTGTTGAAAGATCCATCAGTTCAAGATTTTTTTTCACTGTAATTTTTATTTTCATTTTCAATGCTGTAAGAACTAGAAAATAATAAATTTGTAATATACGAGTAATTCGTTTTCAGTGAAGCACCAATGACGCTGAAGCCTTTAGGTTTTTACAGTATCCAAATTTTGCTTGTAGTGAAACTATATTTGTCTTGACCAATCTTGAAAAGAACTAATAAATTAAACTGAATATTTGATGCATAATGATATTAATTGCTAAAAGCTCATCAGTTCAAAATTTTACTATAATTTTAATATTTATTTTCAATATTAAGTACAAAAAAAAACATTTGTAATATAATTCGTTTTCAGTAAAGCGCCAATGACGCAGTAAGTTTTAGGCTTCTGCAGTGATACGATACCCAAACTCTTGTCTGTAGTTATTTTTATTCGATTCAAACTTGATTTGCATATTCAATTTAAGTTTCACTCGTTTTAAGATTTATTTATTCATTTACATTAATATATATTGTATGTTTGTTCGCATTGATTGTTTATGTAATTTGTGTTCGTTTTAACTTTCATTTATACTTTAATAGCAAAATATTTGTTTTCGTTTTAAGCTTGATTTTCATATTCAATCTAAGCATAACTCGCTTTTCATTTATATTATTACTTGTTGTATGTTTTTTGCTATGATTGTTTATTTAATTTCTGTTCGTTTTGGGTTTCATTTATTCTTTAATAGTAATTTCTGGTCGTTTTGAGTTCGAATTTTAACAGGTATTTGTATCTCCTGAGCTTAAGTTTAAAATGGCCTTTACTTTTCTTTGAAAAACTTATTTTTCGGAAAGTTTTTTTTTAAATTAATTTTTGTTCATTTTTGATTGCAAAAAGTTTCAAGTTTTTTTTGGCAGGGGGGGGGGTGCTTACTGTCCGATTATTCTTGAATTTAAAAAACGGATCTAGAACTTTCAATTTAAATCGAATGAGGCTTTTTTCAAAGTCTATGCGATTACCTCTTTGATAAAAACCTTATGTATGAACAATAGACAGCTTGCATAACTTGTGGACAGCGATTGACAACAATGAATGGATTGAAATTTTAACCTTATATTTTTAATTTTTACCTTATTTTAACCTTATAATTGGATAATTATAATACATTTCCTATGTGTTCTTCCCATACAAAACCCCTTCCCATAAGTTATAAACTCCCTTAATAAGTTATGCCCCAGGGCATAACTTACAACGCCTACCCCTGGGCCCTGGTGGGCTGTGTCGACACCGGAGTTTTTTCTTATCAGAACTTTGAACTATTTTAACAAAATGTCCATCTCAAAATTTTTATCTGATGCATTTAGGGCGTGGAGGAGGGAGAGGGGCTAGTTGCCCTTTAATCTCTTTTGACTCTTAAAAAGTGAACAAGAACTTTCAATTTTCAATCAAATGAACCCTCTCTAAAGTTTACACGAGCATCCCTTCCATAAGAAATAATATGAAGGATTCGGAGAATCCTTAAATTACAACCCTTGCCATGAGGGATTTGGGGGAGTTGTAATCCTCAAAGACCTAATTTCCAGAACTTAAAACTACGTTTAATAAAATGGCTGTCTTAAAATCTTGATTGGATGTGTTTGGGGAAAAGATGGGCGTGAGAGGGGGGTTAGTTACCCTCAAATCACTTTCGACTATTACAAAGGGCACTAGCCCTCAGAATTTCCAATCGAATGAGCCTTTTTTGAAGTTTCTATGACACCGCCTTCTCTAAAAACCTTATATGCCCCCAGGGCATAACTTAAAACCCTTGTCCTGAGGGTTGTGGGGGATTGCCCTCCTCAAAAACATATTTTATACCTGGAAATCAACTTGGCTACGCTGAACAAAATGGCTATCTCAAAATTTTGATTGGATGTGTTTGGGGGAATGATGTGCGTGGGGGGGGACCTGGGGGCTAGTTGCCCTCCAATCACTTTCGACTATTCAAAAGGGCACTAGCCCTTTGAATTTCCAATTGAATGTGCCTGTTTTGAAGTTTCTACGACAACGCCTTCTATAAAAAACCTTATATGCCCCCAGGGCATAACTTAAAACCCTTGCCCTGAGGGTTGTGGGGGAGTGTCCTCCTCAAAAATATATTTTCTATCTGGAAATCAGCTACACTGAACAAAATGGCTATCTCAAAATTTTGATTGGATGTGTTTGGGGGAATGATGTGCGTGGGGGGGGACCTTGGGGCTAGTTGCCCTCCAATCACTTTCGACTATTCAAAAGGGCACTAGCCCTTTGAATTTCCAATTGAATGTGCCTGTTTTGAAGTTTCTACGACAACGCCTTCTATAAAAAACCTTATATGCCCCCAGGGCATAACTTAAAACCCTTGCCCTGAGGGTTATGGGGGAGTGTCCTCCTCAAAAATATATTTTCAATCTGGAAATCAACTGCGCTGAACAAAAATGGCTATCTCAAAATTTTGATTGGATGTGTTAGGGGGAATGATGGGCATAGGGGGGGGGGGCTAGTTGCCCTCCAATCACTTTTGACTATTAAAAGGGCACTATCCCTTTAAATTTTCAATCGAATGAGCCTTTTTTGAAGTTTCGACGACAACGCCTTCTATAAAAACCTTATATGCCCCCAGGGCATAACTTAAAACCCTTGCCCTGAGGATTGTGGGGGAGTGTCCTCCTCAAAAATATATTTTCTATCTGGAAATCAACTACGCTGAACAAAATGACTATCTGAAAATTTTGATTGGATGTGTTTGGGGAAATGATGGGCGTGGGGGGGGGGGGGGAGGGGGCTAGTTACACTCCAATCACTTTCGGCTATTAAAAAGGGCACTAGCCATTTAATTTCCAATCGAATGAGCATGTTTTGAAGTTTCTACGACAACGCCTTCTATAAAAACCTTATATGCCCCCAGGGCATAACTTATAACCCTTGCCCTGAGGGTTGTGGGGGAGTATCCCCCTCAAAACTATATTTTCTATCTGGAAATCAACTATGCTGAAAAAAATGGCTATCTCAAAATTTTGATTGGATGTGTTTGGGGGAATGATGGACGTGGGAGGGGGGCTAGTTGCCCTCCAATCATTTTGGACTATTAAAAAGGGCACTAGAACACTCGATTTCCAATCGAATAAACCCCCTTTGAAGCTTCTACGACGACCCCTTCCATATGAAGTGCCTCTGGGAAAAAAAAAATAATAATAAAACATTGGAGCCGTATGGCCTTTACTTTAGGCAACGCTACAGCGTTGCCTCTGATTGCAATGACGTTGTCATGCTTGTCACACTTATGTGGAAAAATTGAAAATTTTCATGTATGGAGAAGTTTATATTAAATTGCTTAAAGAGCAAAAAACTGGTAATGCAAAAATATTTACATATATTTTGACAAGGGGTTGCAACAATTCAAAAACCTTAAAAAAGAAAACCAAAAGTTTGAAGCTTAATAGAAATCGTTTTTAGAAGTCGGACTAGCAGTAATAATCAAATATCTTTGACACTCAGTATGAAAAGACATTAAATTGCATAAAGAGCAAAAATCTGGTAATTGCAAAAACATTTGTATACGTCGAACTGTTTGTGGTAACGAACCGTAAGTAAGGAGCGACCCGGCTCAATAGTAACCAAAACTCTAAAAAACGGAATTTTGACACCAATAGATATATCTAAATAACCGGAGTTTTATGCTGATTTTAAATATATAAGCTTTATCAAGTTTAGTCTTATCCATCAAATATTACGAGCCTGTGAAAATTTACCTTATTTTCTAAGAAAAAGGGAGAAACACCCCCTAAAAGTCATAGCATCTTAATGAAAATCACACCATCAGATTCATGGTATCAGAAGACCTTATTGTAGAGGTTTCAAGATCCTATCTACAAAAATGTGAAATTTTGTAGTTTTTGCCAGAAGAAAGACCACGAATGCGTATTTACTTTTTTTCTTTTTCCCAGGGGTGATTGTATCGACCCAGTGGTCCTATAATGTTGCTAGAGGGCTCATTAAGAATGCTGGGACTGTTTTAAAACAAAATTCTTTTCAGTTTTTATTAGTCGTAAGCTTTTGTAATCTTTCTTCTTTTATATATTTATGTTATGCTGAGGATGGCCCTTGAACATAAGGCCGAAATAATTATTCTAAAAATTTCTACTGTCTTACGCAAAAGAATTCTCTATTGTTCTTTTTGTTTTTATGTTTGGCACGATACGATTGAGGCATTAGGTCTACAACACTTCACGAAACTTTAGATTAATCTTCTTCTTCCTGTTTTGTCAGTGGTGCTGGTGGTGATGTTGAACTTTCAGAACTTGAAGGTTGATCAATGACATTTACTTTGAGCGGTCTTTCATGTCAGGGTTTATGTTTACTGACACGTCGAAGGGCATTTTGGAGCAAAATTATTTTTTCATCCTCGGCAATTGTTTCATAGTTAATAAATTTATCAAGATTATCTTCAAAGTGCTCTTTTGGTGAAAGGGCAAGCTCAATGGGCTTCAATTTGTAGGGTTTAGCCTTTTTCTAGAAAATAGTGTTTACAAGTCGTGCAATTATTGATAGTAACAGTGAAAAGAAACTACCACCTGCTTGAACAAGTCGTTTTCTTTTAAAATACTTTCATTATTTTTTGCCAGCTAAGGCACGTACAAGTGAACGATATTGCTTTGTCTGCTGCTCAACTACTTCTGGCAGTTGAACATTGCCTTCTGTTAAATTTAAACAAAGCTCGGATAGGGGATTAAAGACTTCATTGTCAATGCCGTTTTCGAGTATAGCCTTCCTAAGCTACGGTTTGGAATTACATAGAACAGAGAATAAACGTGTTTTCATGTAGCTTCTTCAGTGTCATGATGACAACTAATAACCTTTTTTACTATTCACTGGTAGATATATGGTAATTTCATTGTCAAAAATATATGTGACCACACGTAAATCCTCGGGTGTGTTTTGATTAAGATCGAAAAGAATGTAACCATAAGGTTTATTCGTAGCTTACTTGTATGCCGAGAATAAACATATAACAAATGCCTCTTTTTTTTTATTAAAGAAGCAATAAGATCGATGCTTATCGAAATTTGTGACGGGTGGAACACATTTTTTCCATGGAAATATAAAAACGATATTTTAAAAATTGGCGCTGGTGTCCCAGTAATTATACTAGCTTAACTAGAGTAAAAAGAAAATAGCTTATATATTTTTTTTTATGGAAAAATATGGAGTTTTAGAATGACAAAAAAAAAAAAATTAAAAAGAAAAAGCAAATATTTCAATCTTATCACCGATAAACAATTTTCAGTAATCGGAGTATAAGACAGGGGTACTAATTCAAAAAAATACAGACAGAAAGCAATGATTTTGTTTTATTCTCTGCGTAAGGATACAAATGAGAGACTTAGAAGGGATATGAGAAATTTATGTCAAAGAGAAAAGCTAGGCAATCTCAATGTTAGTCTTATGGTTGGGATAGGCATCAATGATGATGTTATAAGAATGGAAATGATCATGTTGTTTTTGAGTTTTGTGAAATTAAGCGGTAGAATGGATGATTTTAGCTAGGATATTATGTTAGTTTGAAAAAAAAAATAAAAAAAAAATATTTTGACCTGTTTTGATTAGGGATTAACTACTGAGGAGGGTAGACTGTAAAATCATTGTTAGCTGTATAATGATTGTAGTGTGTGTTCTTTCTGTATTATCGTTTGTTAAAAAAAAAAAAAAAAAAAAAAAAAATGCAGATGATGGTATTCAAAGTGCTATGATAATGTTGTCTCAAAGAATTTGGAAAAAAAAGTGTTGTTTGTTTCAGATTATCCCATCAAGAAACATATAAAAGTGTGGAACAAAGAAGATCGTCTCAACAGAAGCTGGTTTCTAGAGGAGACGTTAATAATCAACAACAACAACAACAACAACTATTTTCAATTTCAAGTAGTGTTGGGCGATAACTTGATCAAACGATATATCGAAATATCGATATTTTTACTTTCGATATTCGATAATCGATATATCGATTTCGATATTTCTGATCAGTTTTATTCAGATTAACTCTTGGCTTTGCAAAGTTAAAAAAAAATTGGGTACTTATCTGTTAGCCACTACACACTCGAGAATCTGAATCTATAAAATCATACAACAACCGGTTTATTGCTGTTTGTATACGGAGACAATTAGCTTCGATTCAGTGGAAAACTACATTGTAGCTATGTTTTAATAAATATCTATTTGGTTATTTTGGTTTATTTAGGTTAGGTTACTTATTGCATGCAGCCCCGCTATACTTAACCCCCACCCCACCATCCCCCTAGTGTGCAAATATACAGCCCAAATTATATATATGATTGATGATTTTATATGATGATTTTTTTTACATATGAAAAAAGATGATTGATATCGAATCTACACGGGCCAAAATTAATCCTTCTCTCCTTTGGCGTTTTCTGTCCTCTAAAAGCGATGAGTCTTTATCCGCATCTGCTATCCCTGATTCTGAATGGTACGCATATTATAGATTCAATATATATTATTATATTATTATTATTATTATTATTATTATATCCTATCTATTTCCCAAGCATAGCGGTTGTTTCTACCCCGTACCTGTAGAACCAAATTCTCGAATGTGTCCTGGCTGATAGAAAAGTACCAACAATTATAATAAAAGTGTATTTTGCACAATTTTTTTAAACTTTGAATAATAGAAAATCAAGCAATAAAAAAAAACTTCGATTACAAGAGTGAATATCATAGAAACCTAGACTTGAAATTACTCGGGCTCAGGGTAAAGAAAGATGACCTACTGACTACTTCTGGCTATTCAAACTCAGCAACATGTCAATGTTTTTTCCCTGAGCATTTGCTCTACCTTTCAGTGATTAAATAAAAAAAAGGAAACAGGTTTTTTCAACTGAAAGTAAGGTTCACCATTAAAACTTAAAACGAACAGAAATTATTCCGTATATGAGAGGGATGCCCTTCATATACGTTTTTTCTAGTATTTTTAAAACAAGCTTCTTATTCTAATTAAGAATTCTTATTCTAATACTCTTGTGTTTCAGGAGTTGTTTTAAATAATTGGAACTCTTTAAAGGAGGCGGTAACTCCCCTCGCATACGGTAGGATTTCTTTTTGTTTCAAGTTTCAATATGTCTCCCTAGTTTCCGTTGAAAAAAAAATTTTCTATTTAATTTTTGGTTGTTTTCATTTAATACCAGGAAATCATCACTACAAATCCGTCCCTGCTGAAAATTCCCCCCAGATATTTTCTTGTGGACAATTTCGCCAAGAAATTTCTCTTACGCCTATTTTCATTTGAAAAAAAGACTTGTCTTTCATTTAATTTTTGATCTTTTTCAAATCATGCCGGAAAACTCCTTCAACAGGAAATTTTTCATTGAAATCCCATCCTCCGAATGGAAAGTTTCTTCCACGGAAAATCCTCTGATGAAGAATTTCTCCCGCGAAAAATTTCCACATGGAGAATATCTCCTGCGAAAAATTCCGCCACGAAGAATTGCTCCCACTGAAAACTTTCCCATGGGAAATTTCCCCCGTGGGAACTCCCTCCCTCCCACAAAAAAATCTCCCAGGCAATTTTAACCTCCTCTCTGAAAATTTACCCCGGATGATATCCCCAAAACATCTCTAGATGTTCAATTGAATCGGCAAAGAGAAAGTAAAATAAATTTGATATAAGAGTTCTGGCAAATTCTCCCGTGTAATATTTCTCCTTATAAGTTCATTTTCGGAAACTTCCCTGCCCATGGAAAATTCTCCCCGTGGAAAATCCCCTTGCGCAAAATTTCCCTCCCTAAAAACGTCTGTTTACTTCCAATAACAGAAACTATATGTAAACAACAGACAAAATTCATAACTTATAGCCCTTCCCCCGGGCATCATGGGGGGATCATGACAATTTCCTCGGAACATCTCTACATCAAAAATTGAATCGGCAGAGAAACATTATGACGAATTTTGTATAGGCGTTATGACAAGTTCTCCGGTGTAAAATTCCCCCTTGTTAGTTCAGCCCCGGAAACTTCGCTGCCCATTGGAAATTCTACCTGTGGAAAATCCCCCCACAGAAAATTCCCCCTCCCCTAAAAAGGCCTGTTTACTTACAAATAAAAAATACTATACGTAAACAATAGGCAAATTCATAACTTAAAGCCCTTTCCTCAGGTTGCGGGGAGTCAGGTTATCTCCGGAGGAACATTTTTTCGATCTTTCAACTATGGTGAACAAAATGAATATCTCAAAATTGGGATCGGGTGTTTTCAGGGAAAAAGGGCGTGGGAGGGGGGCAATTGGCTCTCCCATATCTCGGGTCACTTTAAAAGGGAACTAGAACTGTTATTTTCTTTCGAACGAGCACTTTCCCAACATTCTTGGGCCTTTGAATTGATGCAATCACGCTGGCGAAAGAAAGAGGAATAAATAAACATGCATCCGTGATTTTTATTCTGACAAAAAATACAAAATTCTACATTTACGCTGACGGGAGGTTAAAATCTTTACAAGTAGGGTTCTATGATATGCTGAATCTGATGGTACGCTTTTCTTTAAGATTCTTTGACTTTTTGGAGGGTTTCTCCCCTTTCCCAAAAATCACCCAAATTTTCCCAGGCTCGTATCTTGTGATGGGAACACTAAACTGAATGAATCCTATATATTTGGATTCAGCATAGAAAGCCAACTCTCTTTTATATGAGCAAGGCATCAGCTTAGAAGGCATTAATACAGCCAAGGCCTTTTGGAGGTTCTCAGCAACATTTGGAAGTCCTCCTGACTAAACGTATTTTGAGTTTGAGAACAGGCTATACCAACTTATGGATACAGGTAAGTATGCTGTGTATCAGCATGTATGAGTCAATGGATTAAATACATCATTGTTCTTCTTCTCGCCCATTTCCCAAACAATTTTCTATGTTGGATCTTTTCTGCAGGACGTTTACCAGTAGCAGAAAATTCCGAAAATAGTCAAATCTGTTCAAATATCGTTTTCGATATCGATATTTTCGTTTCGATATTCAATATCGATATTTGCTGCGATATATCGATATATCAATATCGATACTGAACACTAATTTCAAGACTCTTACCTGCTAGAAGAAGAAATACAAATAGCCTATAATTCAAAATGGACAGAAAAAAATCTGAAGAAGATAGGCAGCAAACTTTAGACATGATTGAAAAAGACATTTCCACGGCCTTACAGAGTGCAGGTTGGCTTTTTTCTGTTTTTATAATAGAAAAGGGACAATAGGCTATGAAGTCCAAGGTAATACACCTCTGCTTTTCTGTGACTTTAGGCTCCTGGGTAGCCTATTTTTTAGGCCCTGGATTTATTTCTGAAAGTTTCATTCACCTAACAACTAATTTCTAAGATGGCAGAAAGCCCCTCAACTAGAACTGTCTCTTGTCTATCCAAATTCAAGAATTCTGGCAATCCTGGGGGTAAATTTTCTTTGGCATTCTGGAAAAGTAGAGATGGGTTTGGTAATTTTCTAGGTGGCCCTACAATTTAGCTAGGATAAAATTGAAACTTCATTTAATGCCTTTTGGTAAACTTTTCATTATTCATATTATTGACTTACAAATAAAGTTAACATACCACTCAATGCCTTTTTGGTATAAATTTAGAATTGGTCCTCCTGATAAAGAGACATGTTAAGAAAACAATTCTTACTTTAAAATATGTATAATGATCCTAGTTAACATATTATCCAAGGGGAGAACCTTTATCATCAAGTCCTTCCTCTTTTTCCTTCTTTTTCCAACTTAAAAGAAAAAAAAATCAATTTTATCCACCCCAGAAACATACTATGTAAATCTTTCAAAATTATTGGTATAAATTTGTTCTATAAATTGTTTTTATAGATAGGCCTAGCATTCATCCTGGCCAAGTTCAACAGACAAGTTCCCAGCCAAGTCCTCTGATTTTGAATTGAAGTTAGGTTGTATTAATATTTTGTATTTTTGCATCTGCTCATTAAAAAAAATGGAATTAACAATGACTGGGATGAATGCTATCTGTAGAACAATTTATTTGGCAATTTCAAAAGATTTATACAATGCATGTCTAGGGTGGTTAAAATTGAAATGTTTTTCTTTTAAGTTAGAAAAGAGAGGAAAGACTTGATAATAAAGGTTCTACCCTTGGATAATATGGAAATATAATAATCATTTTTGTCAGAAATGAATTTTACCCCCACCCCTGTACAGGGTGGATCCAGGATTTTTTTTAGGGAGGGGGTGTAAGATAGGTTTATCCAATAAACTTGCATTAGGAGCAAGTTTAATTAACACAATCTTATGTTACTTCAGTAAATTACAATACTTTAGACTATGTTAGGGGGGTGCACCCCCCCCCCCCTCTAGATCTGCAGCTCCCCTATATACACCAATTCAGGGTATACATTTGCACATTAGGGGGGTGGAGGTAAATTTTATTTCTGATGTAAATAAGAGGTAAGTTCAAACTTTCCCCCTCCCCACCTCCCTAATGTGCAAATATATAACCTGAATTGGTATATATAGGGGTGGGGGGTAAAATTAATTTCCAACAAGAATGATTGTTATATTTGGAAAGAGCATAAAAAAAGGCATTGAGTGGTATGTTTACTTTATTTGTAAGTCAGTAATATGAATAATGAAAAATTTACCACCTTTTTTTTATGCTCTTTCATAATTCAATAGTTGCTTCTTTTGCAAATTGCATCTTGAGCTCTTAAAGGGGCCCCACAGGTATTTCATTTTCATAACCACACAAAGTTACAACCTAACCTGCAAGATATTTTATTTCCAATTCAAACTGTTTTCCTACCATTTCAAGTTTTTCAAATGCCATTGACAAAATAGCCTTGAATTTCACAATTTGAAACTTTGCCATCAACAGTTCAAGGTATATTCCAATTCAGGGTATATATTTGCACATTATGGGGGGGGGGGGTAAAGTTCATGGTAAATTTGCAGTGGGCCATATAATTTAGCTAGGATGAAAGTGAAAACTTCATTTAATGCTTTTTTATGCTCTTTCATAATTCATATAAAATACCTTTGGGACCCTTTTAAGGACTCTAGATGCAATTTGCAAAAGAAGCTATTATTGAATTATGAAATAGCATAAGAAAAGGCATCAAATGATGTTTCTTCTTTCATCCTAGCTAAATTATAGGGCCACCTAGAAATTTACCATGGGTTTTTGGACCACCCCTATTTTACTACAGCATGATGCCATTAGAGGGTAGTAACAAGAGCCCCACCTTCTTGGTGAAATTTTCACCAATGATTTTTTAGCATAAATTAAAAATGTGGTCTTTGTTTTGACAAGCAATTAATAAGAAAAATTGGTAAAATTCTACTTTATTCACTTTTGGCTATCTTGGAAAGGGGTTTTGTTAGGAAAATGAAACGTTTGGGGATGGGTCTACAGGCTAAAGTGTGTCCTGGGAAGGTATTTTGAAGTAACTACCTCCACACCTTCTCTCTCTAGAGGGTCCTGAAATTTGCCTACATGAGAGTTCTATACCTATTAAAATTTTGACTAACCAACATTTTACCCTAATTTTCAGTTATCAGTTTCTTTTTCTCTGGCTTTAGTTCTAAAAATGGTATAAATTTGGGACCAGTACCAGTCATAATTAGACATGTTAAGAAAGCAATTCATACTTTATAATATGTATAATGATATTAGTTAACATATTATCCAAGGGGAGAACCTTTATTTTCACTTCTTTCCTCTTTTTTCCTTCTTTTTCCAACTTAAAAAAAAAGATTATGAAAAAAACATGCATTTGACAAAATGTTTTCATGTTTTAAAATTTGTGCCTACAAATTTTTTTATAGATAGTGTTCTTTCTAGTTGTTCTTAAATAGGTTTAGCCATAATTACAAATACAGTTCTAAGAAATTCATGAATTTCTTAGAACTTATATATTAACTGAGTATATACCCCCACCCCCTGATGTACAAATATGTGCCCAAAATTGAATTCAGAGTCTAAATATAACCAAAATGAATTTTACCCCCATGATTTGCAAATACATACTCTAATTTGGATATATTTAGGGGTTGGGGTAAAGTTCATTTGGTTATATTTAGGTTCAGAATGCAATTTTGGGTATATACAAGGGCAATTCAGAAACTAACCTCCGGTTGATTGAAAAAAATACACCAAGTTAAGTAAAAATATTTTAATATATACATCTTACAACTACATCTTTGCACTATTTTTTGACATAGTCTCCATAATGATTGAGGCACTTATCGTATCTCTTCACAAGCTTTGAAATTGCTTCTGCATAAAAATCACCCACTTGTGCCTTGAGCCAGCCTGTGACCGCATCTTTGAGCTCTTTGTTGTCATCAAACCGCTGGGACCCGAGCCATTTCTTCATATGCATGAAGAGGTGATAATCGCTTGGCGCCAGATCTGGGCTGTAAGGTGGATGGTTGAAAACGTCCCACTTGAAGGACTCAAGAAGGGCTGTTGTTCTGCGAGCAGAGTGAGGACGGGCGTTATCGTGGAAAAAAACAATACCAGAAGTCAGCATACCACGGCGTTTGTTCTGTATAGCCCGTCGTAATGTTTTTAGTGTTTCACAGTACACGTCTTGATTAATGGTTGTCCCACGTTCCATGAATTCAACCAACAACACCCCTTTGGTATCCCAAAACACCGTTGCCATCAGTTTTCTGGCAGAAAAATCTTGCCGGGCTTTTTTTGGTTTGGTAGGCGAATCTGAATGTGCCCACATCTTTGACTGTTCTTTTGTCTCAGGGTTCACATACTTAATCCAGGTTTCGTCACCGGTCACGATTCTGTTTAACAATGGTTCTCCTTTGTCCTCATAACGTGACAGAAAGTCTAATGCAGAGGCCATTCTTTGAGTTTTGTGGTAGTCGGTAAGAATTTTCAGCACCCATCATGCACAGAACTTACGGTAACCCAATCTTTCTGTCACTATCTTGTACAAAAGAGTCTTAGAAATCTGTGGAAAATAAGTAGACAACTCCGCCATTGTGAAACATCAATTTTCACGAACTTTTGCATCAACTGTCTGAACGAGTTCGTCAGTCACCAAGGATGGTCTACCACTCCTCTCTTCATCATGAACGTTTTCTCGTCCACTTTTAAATAAACGTACCCATTCACGGACAACTCCTTCACTCATAACTTTTGGTCCGTACACGGCACAAAGCTCCTGATGAATAGCTGCTGCAGAGTATCCTTTGGCTGTAAAAAACCTTATAACAGCACGCACTTCACATTTGGCGGGATTTTCTATTGCAGCACACATTTCAAACTACCACAATAACTAAACTAGCGCAGGTACGAAATGCACTCGACTACGGCTTGATGCCGACTGACCTGCTGAGCGCGTGAATGCACAGATGGCGCGCTACTCCCCCCACTACACGCACTGTGACCAATCGGAGGTTAGTTTCTGAATTGCCCTCGTATTTACACGATGCAGGGGGGAGGGTTATTTACTCTGTTAATGTATAGGTTCTAAGAAATTCCTGAATTTCTTAAAACCATATTTTTAATTACAGCAAAACCTATTTAAGAACAGCCAGGAAAAACATCATCTAATAAAAAAAAAATGTAGGCACAAATTTTAAAACTTAGAAAATATTTTGTTGAATACATGGCTTTTTAATTTATTTTTTTTTAAGTTGGAAAAAGAAGGAAAAAAGAGGAAAGAAGTGAGGATAAAGGTTCTCCCTTTGGATAATATGTTGACTAGGATCATTATACATATTATAAAGTAAGAATTGTTTTTTTAACATGTCTTCTTATGACCAGTACTGGTCCCAAATTTATACCCTTAAATGCTATTCCTGTTATTTGAGTAGAATTTTAAGCCATATCAATGTTTTTTTTTTTTTTATTTAGAAAATATATTTTCATATCTTCAAAACCTTATAGATTGGGATTGAGCAAAGTTGTGAAGCTGAAAGCAATTTTGTTGTACTTCATTTAAGCAGAAGAACTATTTTGCAAGGTTTCTCTTTTATAGTGCATATTTTTAAAGGTCATCAAAGGTCAGGATCCTCTAGAGGGAGAAGGAGTGGAGATATTTTCTTCAAAATACCTTCCATGGACATAATTTAACCTGTAGACACATCCCTGAAAGTTTCATTTTCCTAACCTAACCCCTGTCCAAGATTTAGCCAAAAGTAGCTAAAGTAGAATTTAACTAAAAAATTATATTTAATATTTGTGATTTATAGAATAAATATCAGGGGTAAATTCTAGTTTAGCCACTTTTCAGTATCTTAGAAAGGGGTTAGGTTAGGAAAATGAAACTTTCAAAGATGGGTCTATGGACTAAAGTGTGTCCCGGGAAGGTATTTTGAAGTAGGGGAGAGTGGTATATGCAGGGACGGGGTATATGGTGGGACACTGTACTTATCTGCCATCTTGCACTCTTTAAAAAATTCAATAAAGTCACCTAGTATAGTTCATTCAATGGTGGACATGACAGTTCTATCATTTTGGTAAGTTGCTATTTTCATTTTTGAGAAAATTGACTTCAAAATTTCAGCTATACCCCCCAAAAAATATTTGGGCAATAGTTTTTTGTGTTTTATTTTGTAATGGTTTGCAGAAATTGTGTGTGTAAGATATCAAACAAAAGCTAAAACGTCAGGCCATGTTATGTGGCCATCTTGTGGAAAAACATGCAACAGCAGAAAAAATCAGACACAATTTGCAAGTAGAGGTTGCATGGTATATACCAGGACAAGGACAAGTGGTATGTAGTGGGACATGATATACCACATGTTGGAACCTTCAGTTCTTGTTTTTTAAGATAAAAGTTGTTTCTTTTTCTCTTTTTTTGGTTTGTAATTATCCCCTCTTCTCTTTGTGGCAATCTTTGATTTTCTCTTAGTAGTGGTAACACCATTTTCTTTTTCTTTTATTGTGTTGGCAGTTAAAGTCACAAATTGTAACTGTGTAGTTCTATGGGTGAGTCAATTTTGGTCAAAATTGAAAGGGAGAGAAAAGGGTAATAAAGTTAATTCATTTGAGTTGATGTTGCAACCAGTGAGGGCTTGGATTGGCTGTAAATAGCATGTTTATGGATAGAATCCACCCACAGCCCATAGGCGGCTTGGCTGTTCTAGGGGCAAGGTTTTGTAATTATCTTCAGTTCTTATATTGAGTTCAGAGAATAGGCTTACAGTAAGATTTCTTTCTCTCTCTCTCTCTCTCTCTCTCTCTCTCTCTCTCTCTCTCTCTCTCTCTCTCTCTCTCTCTCTCTCTTACATGAGCGTGGTGTGCCTGTGACTATGGTTGGAACCATCTCTCACAGTGGGTAGAACCTTCCCCCCTACCTTATATTCCCACACAAGAAATTTCAACCTCACATGCTGACTGGTGCTCCTGCTAACTCTGCTGGAGGAGCTTTGCCCCCCAGACAGGCAAACCAAGAACTGTCTCTGGAATATCTCAAACATTTCAAGACTTGCTCACATGCTGCCCCTGAAAGCCAAAAGCTTCTGATAATGGACAACCACAAGTCCCACATTTGTTATGCTGCTTTGCAGTTTGCAAAAGAGTCTGGTATCACTTTACTAACAATACCACCTCACTGCAGCCACAGGTTGCAGCCATTGGACATTTGCGTGTATTTTCCCTTCAAATGCCAATACAACAAGGCTGTGGACAACTGGATGCTATCCAACCCAGGGAGGACCATGACAATATACAAGATTGTATCTCTTGTTGACCAAAGCCTCCCTGTATCTTTCACACCAAACAACATAAAGAGGGGCTTCAAAAATGCAGGGATATGGCCCTACAGCCCAGACATCTTTACAGAAAAGGATTTTCTAACCTCTGCTGCAACTGATAGACCTGTGCCTGATGCTTTGGATTCAGTTGAAACTGGGAACAACCTGGGTGAAACCCCCATTACAAGTGGGCCTGAACAATCCTCTACAGCCTTTTCAGTTACTGTGACAACAGAACAAGTTCGGCCATATCCTAAAGCAAAGCCATGTGTACTGAGTGGTAGAGGCAGGAAGAAAGGCTCTACAAAGATACTTACTGACACTCCTGTGAAAAGACAGATTGAAGAACAAGAAGCCAAAAGAAAAGATAAGAAAGCACAGAGTTGTAAGGCTAGAGGAAAAGTTGGGACTGTTGGAAGAAGTGGAAAAGCAAAAAAAAGACCAAACAACAAAAAAGCTATTTGTGGATTTAGAAGGAAGTGATTATGAAAAAATGATTCTTGATGATGACAGTGATGACTCAATGAAACTAGGTGAATCAGAAGATGAAAGTAAGAAAGAGGAAGAGGTCTTTGACAGTGCCTCTACAGGAGATTTTGTTAGAGTTGTTTACAAAGGATAGTATTTTCCTGGGTCTGTACAAGAGAAAAACGAGAACAGTGTCAGAGTGAGTGTCATGTGCATACCCAGTCTAAGAAAGTGGAAGTGGTCAGATCAAGAAGACTCAGTATCAAGGAGGCACACTTGTGCCTCTTTAAAGAGGCGACCCACCACAATGTTAAGCGATTTCCGGTCCTAGCGGTCGCAGAGAGACAGTGGTGATCACATTTTGTAGCCCAAGCTCCAACTAAGAAACATGCAAATTTTCACCCCTCTCCGACTTTATCTTCATGGGTAAAAGTGGGCCGGAAGTTTCGACCCTCCGACCACAGTCCCCCTTTAACGTTGTCCGATTGGACTGAAATTTAGAGGTTAAGCTTTCCTAGGGCCCGGGAGCTTATCCTCGAAATTTCAGCTCAATCCGATGACTCCTTCCCTGTTTTCCAAAAAACAAATATAGCCACTTAAAGTTCATTTCTCTTTTTTTTTATCAGCCACGCCTACAGGCCACAGTTGGCAGCGGATCCGGGTGAATGAGGACTCATTCGAAGCGGAATTTGACCTGCTAGGGCCTTTTGATATTTTCAGACCGAAAAAATATCCCCCGAATTTACATTTACGAAAAACCTCGTTTTCCTATAATAGCCTATGTCAATTTTTCCCACCACAGCCCCCCTTTAACGTTGTCCGATCGGGCCGAAATTTAGAGGATAAGCTTTCCTGGGGCCTGGGAGCTTATCCTGGGAGCTAAAATTTCAGCTCAATCCGATCCTTCCTTCCCTATTTTCCAAAAACCAAATATCAAGTTTTGTGGGGATTTGCTTGCGTCAAAAATAGATACAAGAGACTAAAATAATATAACAAGTGTCTCTCTGGTACAATGGTCGCTGTTCCTTACTGTCAGGTGGAAGATCCGGGTTCGATTCCCTGTCAGAGAAAATTTTTTATATACTGAATTTAAAGTTTAAAAAAGAAACTCAGTTTCTTTTTAAATCCAATCTATTAAATCCTTCGGCTCAACAGGCGTCTCCAGAAGAATATCACAGTCGGCCTTCAGGTTACAGGTATGCTCCACTGCTTTGATAACATGCCATATACCTGCATGCTCGAAGAAAAGTTGAAAAAAGAAAATCTTACTGTGCATTTGATTTGAGTATTCAGGAATTAAAAGCCTTGACACAAGAATCTTCAAAAGCGGGGGGTTTGGGAGGCGGCAGCCCCCCATCTTTAACTCCTGAAAAGATCAGGTAACAGTTAGTCAAGCAATAATAAGTAATAAACTGTACAAAAACATGCAAAAATTATTTGAAAAAACCTACGTTTTCTAAAGAGTTAAAGAGGCTGAGTCACAAGTTCGAACCTTAAAACGTACAGGGATTAGAAGGTGCAGTTGGGGGGCTGCCGCCCCCCAAACCGCCGATTCCGTATATGAAAGGGGCTGTGCCCTCCTCAACGCCTCGCTCTATGCTAAAGTTTGACTTTCTCATAACTTTTTTTTTAAACAATAAAAACTTTAGCGTAAAGAGCGAGGCGTTGAGGAGGGCACAGCCCCTTTCATATACGGAAGCGGGGGTTTGGGGGGCGGCAGCCCCCAACTGCACCTTCTAATCCCTGTACGTTTTAAGGTTTGAACTTGTGACTCAGCCTCTTTAACTCTTTAGAAAACGTAGTTGTTTTTCAAATAATTTTATCCAAGGGAAGACATTTTGAAAAAAAGTTGTCGCCTCCTACCCCAGCACCCAGTACAACCTCCAGAGCAGCATCATACTTATTGTTTGCTGACTGGTAGTCTAGTCTTGTGCCTAAGATATTTTTACTTTTGAAGTCGAATTTTTAACATGGTTTTTACATGATGAATAGTCAAAGTTTTTTTCCAATACATGAATCTTTTTATTATGCCCCAGAGTATACCACCTCGTGTCCCAAGATATACCACCCCCTGGTACTTAGTGGGACAAATGGTATAAGCAGGGACACCCCCTTTTTTTCTTCTAGCTATACAAGAAAAATCTGGAAAAATCACAGTTTATGCTGCAGTTCTGGGGCTTTCTTTTGAGCCATAAACCATTTTTCTACTCCAATGTTAACCATAATCTTTGGAGGTTTTCCAAAATCCGTCCCTGCATATACCACTCTCCCCTACCTACTTCTACTCCTTCTCCCTCTAGAGGGTCCTGACCTTTGATGACCTTTAAAATTTGTATTGAATTAGAATTAGAGTTCAAAGAGTTAACAGCTAAATAAGTTTCAATTCAGTCGGATAAAACACATGCTTAAAATCTCGACAGCTTAGCTTGCATCACCAACTAGTTTGACCACTACTGTGTATTAGTGAATTGTTATAGCTGTGACGTCAGAATCTTTTAATTAGAGACGTAGCAATCTATCATTCAACGAGTGAACTTGTTTGACTAGTTATACCGGCGTTAGACCAGTCTCTGTCATTTGGATACTGCTTGAATTGCCAGTAAGTCTGTATTTGATGAAATTCTTAATGAAAGCATAAGTATCACCTGAGAGCGGATTTTATAGCTAAAGAAATATGTCGTCAGTCAGCCAGAAAACGTTTGATGATGGATTGAAGGCACTGGGAAAGAAACTGGATTTCATAATTAACCAACAAAAAGAGTTTGCTGTTACACTGTCGTCAATTTCGGATGAGGTTCAGACTTTGAAAAATGAATTGAAGTCTCGTGATGCGAAGATTGCTAGTCTAGAAACCCAGCTTGAGGAGCAAAAGTCAAAGTGTGATACAATCGAAACGAAACTGCTGGAAATCGAAGTAAAAGACCAAAAACTCAACTTAATCATCTTTGGATTACCGAAAGACAAAAACCAGCAGACAGTTCTCGCGAATGTGTCTACGTTACTGACATCAAAAATGGAAATCACAGATAAAATCCAAATATCACAGTGCTACCGGGTGTCTCAGAAGTCAATTGTGTCTAGTCGTAAGCCGATCGCCCCTCCAGTTTTCGTAACAGTGTCGTCAGAAAAAGATATTCAATTAATCTACAGTTCGATATCGAAGCTGAAAGGAACTGGGGTCCGGATTTGCATGGACTGGCCGCCCAAATTAAACTCTGTTAGAAACGAGTTACTGTCTAAGGGTAAGGAGCTGCGAGAGAATGGATCTGCACAACTCACACTAGTCAAACAAAAAGGGACCAAACTCTGGCTAGAGTATAAATCGGATTCTGAGTTGCAGTGGGCAAAAGCATAAAAATATTAAAGGCGACTAGTGTATAGATATTAGATCAATCCCGCTCTAGATTGATAATTGTTTCATTTTTGTGTTTGAGAAATGTCGTTTTTTTATTTTTATATGTTATTTAGGCTAGCTCGGTTCAAGTTTCTTTTGACTATTTCTACCCCAGTTATTTCTGTTCTACTTATACCTTCTTAACTTAGGTCTTCTCAAAGGATGATAAGCATAATAGGTTTTCATGACTCGGCAGTGGTACGGGTTCCTTGTCACGCGGGCTTACTGGCACGGGGTGGGATCTTTCGAATATTATTTAGTTGACTTTAAAGTTTGCGGGTGCGGGGGGGGGGGACCGATAGACTGGTGGCTTTGGAGGGAAAACCTCTTAACCTATCTTTACTTTCTGAAACTTTTCATGTATTCGGTCAAAGAGAAAATAACACTTTTTCTAAAATAAAACCGTCATCATACGTTTCTCCTGATGAAATAAACAGACTTGAAGATAATTCATTGCGAATGGGGTTTGTGAATGTACAAGGACTCATGAGTTCTATTGATGAACTAACAAATTTTTTGCCAGCAAATCAAATTGACATTTTGGGGATTTGTGAAACATTTATTAATGATGAGACTAAATATAATGTGAAAATCCCGGGTTATAAATTCATTGATAAGAATCGACTAGTCCATGAAAAAGGTGGCCTTGGGTTATTTTTGAATGATGGAGCGCAATTTGTGCGACTGCCAGAACTGGAAAAATATAATGTTGAAAAAGTGTGTGAAATGCTGGCTGTTGCATGTCGGCTTGGGACTAAAAAAATTCAAGTTTGTGTTGTGTATAAGCCCCCGTCGGCCCCAATACCGCTTTTTTGCAATCTCTGGAGTCTTTACTAGCATCTTTGGGCAATAAGGATGTTGTGGTTATGGGGGATTTTAATATAAACCTACTGGAATTGAAAGAAAATACCCATACAACAGAATTTATTACATTAATGATATCGAAATCCCTAATTCCTTCGTGTACAATTCCAACGCGTGTTGCATCAACTAGCACCGGCGGATCTAGAGGAAAATCTTGGGGGGGGGGCCGCGCCGGACACAGGGCGCCAAAAACTGATTATACAGGACTAATTTGATAGCTCTTTATTTATATGAAAACACTGCCAAATATGCTCATAAAGGTAAAACGTAGCAAAAGAAAATAAAAACAGTACCACACTACACAACTAAACTCAATCGGCGAGCTTTTCTGAGAGCGAACATATCGATAGCATCGTCTGTTTTCGGCAGTTCGTCTCTGTAAGTCTGCATGAGTAGTAGAGCCTCCAACCTCTCTTCAGTCATCGTGCTTCGTATTGATGAACATGTCCTGTCAACCTTTGAAAACATTCGTTCTGCTTCACAGGTTGACACAGGAAGCGTCGCGAGAATTATCAACAATGCGAAGATGTTGGGAAATACATTTTCCTGACAACTGTTCAGCGCTGAAATAGCTGTTTTCGGTTTTTGCACGGTTTCCTTAGACCAATACTTGTTCCAAATCTCGAACTCGGTTTTAACGTCTATCTCCGTACCCACGAGCAGCTCCTTGTACTTTTCGTACCCTGGCTGAACGTCCTCCCAGCGTTTGCCATTAACCACAGCCGGGATCAAAGCTGAAAGTTTTGCAGCATTCGTAAAATGGCAGCTGAACCGCTCCGTAAAATCAAGCAGCATGGCGTCCAGGGCTGGAATAAATTCCGCCATCCTATAATGACTTTCTGGATCCATCTTGGGTACCCCTGCCCGGTATGTAGAACGTGAAGCTATGCGTGGCTGCGTTACCTTGATGGTAGCATCAATCTTTTCGGCCATTTTCAGAAGATCTTCGTAAAGCAGTCTGAATTTGGTTTCGGCATGTGATCGCATATCTTCCAGCATTGCCTTCACGCTGCTAATGAGGGACAAGGCTCTCACGAGGTCACCATCCTTCTGTTGTAGTGACTCGGCCAAAGGTTTCATGATCGACGAAAACGAATTCAGGCAAACCAGTCCTACGAGTGTATCTGATTTTTCAATGCAGGATCGTAATGCATAAGCTCTGCTACTTGCCTCTCGATCGTGCCATCCTTCCATCTCCTGCAGAGCAGAAACGATCGACGGAAGGGAGTCCCAAAACCTGCTGATTACTTCGTGTCTCTCTACAAATCTCGTGGTGCAAAGACTGACGAGTGTCTCTGTTTTAGCTTTGTCCGCGATAAGATGCTTTTTTAGAAGTCTTGTTCTCTTGGCACTTGAGCTTAAGTGAGAAATTGTGTCTCGAACAACGTCTTGGGCATTGCGCAGAATGGGAACTGAAACTATCTTTGAACATGAGAGATTTGTGGCATGGCTCACACAGTGGAAGTAATCTGCCAGTTCACACTGGCGTTTAACTTCAGCAGCAGCACCATTTGTCAAGCTTGCCATGCTAGCAGCTTTGTCGTATCCTTGACCAACGCACTTTGACAAATCCAGATTTGACTTCCTGACCTCACTCAACAGCAGCTTCCCGAGGCTCTTGCCGTCTAGCTTCTCTTCGATGCTTCTACCGTCGTCACTTTCCTCATCTCCAGCGAGTCTTGACAGGGTTTGAAAGGCATCGACAACTGCAAAAGGATCTTCTCGAATCACGTATCCCTGCTCGGTTTTACACACATAACGACAAACAATGACCATCAGCTCCCTGGTCTGCCTGTCTGTTGACTCGTCCGCAAGAAGACACCAAACCGTTGCTTTGTTTGCTTTTCTCACTACTTCGGTTTTTATCATTTCCCCAATTGTTCCAATCAGTTCATTCTGGATCTGTTTACTCGTATATTTGGCGTTGCTCGGTGCATTTTCAAGTAAATTTTTAAGTTGCGAGTCTCCACTCTGAATCCGATACCGAAGTAGGTGGCGGAAATTCCCGTCGTTTACTGCTGTAATGACATCAGAGTCTTGGATATCAAGTTTGCCATCATCACGGTGGCCACGAAGGGGATATTCTGTGCCCCGCAAAGCTTGACAGTTTCAACAACGCTTCTCAAGAGTGCACGGTTCTGCTGTATTTGCTTGACCCTTTCACAGTCCAGAGCATTCCTGATATCTTGATCTTGACTACCGCGCTGAAACGTTGTTAGCAGCGCGGCAGCTTTTTCCTGGCAGTGTTTGTGAAACTGTGCTTCAGCATGGTTTGTCAGCGCACCATCTTTCCCGGTAAGTTTCGAATAGTCTTTTAGCGGTTTCAAGACCAACTTTCCCATTTTTTGCCCTCCGCCGCCTCCAGATAAAGCCGACCATCCTCCTCCGCTTTCGTTGGTCCTCATCAAAACACAAACACTGCACCAAAGGCCTTCGTGGTCTGGATGACGACTCACTGCGAGCCAAGGATACCGGGCAAGATGTTCGGTGTTCAAGCGACGCTTGACTTCGCCACCTTTTCTCTTTTGTGTCGAGACTGGAAGATCAGATTGGTTCTTCGGCTTCCACCTTTCGTTCATAAAAAACATAATTTTGCCAGAAGACAACTGATTTCGCTCTTTCAGCGCTACTGCAATACCAAAGTCATTCGACGGCGTGAAGTCAGTTTCAGGCGAAAAAATAGCGCTTTGATTCTGCTGCGGGTGCGGGGACTGTGAAATCAGTGTTGGGCTATGTACCACCAAGGTTTGAGTACTGCTTCTTGATCCTTCAGTCAGCTGATCAGTGTGTGTCGTTTCGCCGAAGTTTGTTATGAAGGCCGTCTGTGAAGTGGACGGAGTTGTTGGTGACAGTTCGTTCTCCTGGCTGAATGCGTTTTTGTGCATTCCGACCGTCGACTCAGAGTGGGCATCAGAAGTTGCCGTCGTCTCAACATCTAACAAAAAAATTTCTCTTTTAAAGTTTGCACAAGACATTTATTGTAAACGTATATACACTTTGTATAATGGCTTGCTTTAGTAGATTTAACTCTCAACATGGTGAAGGCAGAATTGGAACTAAATTTGAAAATAAACTGAATCAGCAACATTAACTTTAAACTCCCCCAACAATCTTGAACTTTCATACCCCAAAACTATTTCTAGGAAACCCGGACTTTAAAATGAAATACCACCCTAAACATCACTAATTTAATTTGCAACCCCAAGAACCGATCCCCGACATATGCTAACAAATATTTTTCAAGAGCTGAAACCCGAAACAATTATCACCGAAGTTTACAAGGCTAAAGAGAGAGCTTTAACTGCAAGAATTTGAAAGATAATTTCAGAGCTGACACAGTGTGTCGGTAAAAATACTGCTTTAAGCCAATATCATAACCGTCAGGCGAGACGAGTGGGCTGGTAAAAATCAGGTCAAACGCTTCGGACAAATTGCATACGAAGAACACTGTACAAGAGGGACCGTATGCAATATATAACAACAAAAGCAGCTGGTACGCGATGAAGCTTGACGAATGAGCCTTATCAGGAAAGCTATCCGACAATGGGCTAAAGCTAGAAATTAGAAGTGTTGATACCCACTTTAAACGACACTCCTTCCTTATTGTTCTATCTTTAAAAGCTTACCTTTAATCTGATCTTTCTTGGCAAAATAATCAGAGATGTCCCTCGATCCTTTACGGCTTTCCGCCATCATTCTTTGTTTCTTCTCTGTTCTATATTCATGCCCTGATTTTTTTTTTTCCGATCCATTTTAAATGCGTTTCCGTCTAACTGGTCTAACACACGGAGCAAAAATACTCCGAAGGCAGTGGCAGGGTCGCTCGCGCCTAGCCTCCCGCCGGTTGGATCTAACCACCCATGCAACTCCCCAAAGACATGCGTTTCTCGTAAGCATTCACAAAATGTTTTGCTCGTTTAGCACGTCCCAAAAATAAACCCAATAATCATGATTCGTGCAGTGTCGGATTTGAACAAAGAAAGTAAAAAATGACGGCGTATCCGATTTTTTTTTTTTTAGCGTCGGCCTTAGTTGAATCATTCACAAAAAAGGGTCGTTTGCACGATGGATGAGAGGGCGCCAGAAAATCTTGGGGGGGGGGGGGCCCAGGGCCCCCCGCCCCCCCCCCCCCCCCCCCCCTCCCCCCCCCCGGATCCGCCGCTGTCAACTAGTGCAACTCTCATTGACAACATATTTTTAACAACTCCAGCCAAGTCTTCACAGGTTGTTCTGACGGATTTCTCTGATCATTTTTTGTTAATTTCTGATGTGAGATACCAGACTCATAAAATAAAATCACCAGAAACAGCAACCCAGATTATTAATAAAAAAAAATCCAGTATGTTTAAAGGATAAACTGAATTGACTGATTGGTCTCCTGTATTTGATGCTGATGAAATAAACTCTGCGACGGATTATTTTTAGACGGATTTAATGCTGCACTTGATGAGTTGTGCCCAAAAGTAAAAAAAGAAAACGGAAATATAATCAACCCATCCAACCATGGATATCGCCCGCCCTTTTGACGTCAATAAAACATAAAAACAATCTGTATAAAACTTTTATATCTTTCCCAAGTGAAGAAAATAGAAGAACCTTCAAAAATTATAAAAACTTACTTTCAAAAATAATACGTAATGCTAAAATGAAATTTTATTTCGATTCATTTAATGAAGTAAGTCCCCAAAGAAAACTTGGGAACTAATCAACTCATGTTTAAATCGATGGCGGACGTCTTCTTCGCCATCAAAAATACGGGATGCCCATGGTAATACAATTGAAAGGGAACTAGAAATGGCAAATTACATAAATTTTCATTTTGTGTCAATCGGGCAGTCAGTAGCTAATAAGCTCCAATGTAATATGTCCCATCCATGGGCAATGTAATTATCCTAAGTACCTAGGAAGTCCTTCTGAAAATTCTATGTTTTTAACTCCGTTAACAGAGGAAGAGCTTGCTAAGGTTGGTAAGCTTTTAAAGAATGGAAATTCCCCAGGGATTGATGAATCATCGACCAATATTGTTAAAGCCATTTTACCCAGTATTAATAAAGTTATGTGTCATTTAATAAATCTGTCATTTAGATCGGGAACTTTTCCGGATTCTTTCAAAAAAGCGAAAGTGTTACCGCTATATAAAAGTGGTGACCAGACTAATTGCTCGAATTATAGACCCATTTCTATTCTTTTGGGTTTTTCTAAACTAATGGAGCGATGTTTTTATAATCGAATGTATAATTTTCTCTGTTCAAAAGATTATTTTTCAAAAACACAATATGGATTTAGAAAAGAGCATAGTATGCAGGATGCTATATTAACTATGGTACAATTTATTCACGAATGTCTGGACAAAAAATGGATCCCGGCGAGTATATTTTTGGACCTTGAGAAGGCATTCGATTCATTATGCCATGAAATATTGTTGTACAAATTAAACCATGGTGGGATACGAGGACCAGTGCACGATTTTATCTCATCTTACCTAAGTGGTCGCTCCCAACTGACTATGATCAACGACACAGTTTCGGATCCATGTCTGTTGTCAAATATTTGTGTCCTGCAAGGTTCAATCCTGGGACCATTGCTTTTTATAATATACATAAATGGCCTTCCATCAGCAACAGAAAACCATTTTCTGAATGTTCTTTTCGCTGATGATACTGGATCATCACTTACTGGACAGTCGGAAGAGGATCTCAAAGAGAAGCTACAAATCGTGTTTTCACAACTTCTTGTATGGCTAAGAGCTAATCGTTTGTCATTAAATGCATCAAAAACCAAATTTATCATTTATAGTAGAATTGGGCAGAATGCACAAGGAATTTCAACAATATTTGATCATGCTACAAATATTCAAATTCAAAGGGTAACTTCGCTCCAGTATCTGGGTATTATTATTGATAAAAATCTGTCATATAAAGAACATTGTAATAGATTACGAGTTAAAGTTGCTCAAGGGGTTGGTATAATGCGAAGGTTTCAGCATTTTTTTTTCCATATGAATTCCTACGTCTAATTTATTTTGCGTTAGTTCATTCCCATCTTACGTATTGTCCTCTGATATATTTGGTAACATTCAGATGTCATCTGAAACCGATACAAATTCTTCAAAATCGGGCTCTTCTAATTTTAAAGAAATATTTACCATCACCGTCTTCGTATCCTAATAAGAGTAAAACTGAAACTCTATATCTTCTAACTAATATTTTGTCTGTTTCACAGATATTCACCCTTAATTCTTTTTTATTTAAGGTAAAATATGACCGGTCGGAACTACCTACGTTCTTTTGTTCGAATAAATTTTTCCCTATGCAACATGCCCATTCTTATGAAACCCGACATAAATGGAACATTCAGCACCTAAAATTAAGCACAGAGAGATCACGGTTCTCGCCATTATTTTCAATCACGGGTTCATGGTGTCATTATCTACCATTTATTGATTGCAGCAAATCTCTTCCAAATATAAAAAAGCAACTTCATTCTATACTTAGAAATAAATTTAAGAATTAATAATATATTAAAAAACTGGGTACATTTGATAATATTGTTTTGTTGGGTGTTTTGCCCTGTGAGATGCCAGTCATCGGTTACCCTTGTTCGCCCGTTGGTTTTTTTTTATTGGTGTGTTTTCAGTGGATCTTTGCCTGGTGTCGGTTTGTGGGGTGGGTGCCCGTCTATTGGTGAGTCATGGAATAACTCTTATTTATTTGTTTGTTGTCAAATAGGTTTATTCCGATTAATGTACCGGGTTTTTGTCATTCGACCTTGTGTCTCCGGCGTTTACCCTTTATTTATGTCTATTTTGTACAGATATTTTAAAATTAAACCTTGAACCTTAAACCTTGTTCTGACCTTTGAAAGTTGAATCTGATTGGAAATTACTGCTTTCAAAACATCAGAAAAAGTTGTCATTAGATAGTTTCTTTGAAAATTCTCTTTTTAAATTTTGGCTAACATGGGCCATAGTTTGCTCTTAACTAGACTGCAATTGATGCAACCATGATGCCACCACTGCTTAACTGATGCAACCGTGATTAATTATATTCAATTGACAATGAAAACGCCTACAGATTATTTATTTTTATTAATATACATAGAAATCAGGAGGAATATAGACTGAATCCTATTTATGACAGTTGAATTAAAAGACAGGTCAAAATCTCAAATACTTCAAATAACAATATTCCACAAAACCAGCCTCAGACAAGTTTGAACCTAATTAAGGGGATTATTAAGGGATTGAATATTATAAGGGTATATCACCTTAAAGGATCACCCTATGTCATCCATTATAATTTTTTTTAGTTGTGGCCAAACAATTTGAAGTTAATTGCATGGTCTTGCCATAATTTGTAGAGATTGGATAAGAGGTCCAAATAAACAACAGAAAGCTAAAAGCTGACACCTACATTCCCAGAAATTTTTGAAAAACCGTTTGACCCCTCCTGTTTTGTGCTGGGGATAGAGATATTCAGTTTGATGAAACTTACATCAGCAGAAAATGTAATTTTTTTTATTAAACAGAGCAGAACTTTCTTTTGAAAGTTCAGGAAAAGGCTGTCACTAAAATGTTCTAGCATTTCTACTAGGAAAATGCTAAAAATCAGCTCAAATTAACTATTATTTGAGCAGTTTGGCAGCTTTGGGAGTTTCCAGTGGTTCTACCCACCTTGATTGAAACCTTACTGACACAGGGGATGTAAAAATCTCATTATCTTTTTAATCAGATTTCATGATCAAACCACAGATTCTTAATAGCTTTTGATGGTGGCTGTTCACCTTGGAGAATTTGTCAATAGGACCTTTTCTTTGAGACAGTCAGCTGACACTGAGGCTTGCAAAATTACTTTAATGTGTCAAATCTCCTTAACAAAGGTCAAAATAAAATAAGCTTTGGGAATAATGAACAAGCTTCAGATAGATTGGCAAAAAAAAAATCATTTAGTTTATCAAATGCAATGGTATTACAGTTTCCTTGACCTGTATTTGATTACTGTGGGCTACAGTTCATTCCTTAATGTAAAAAATAAAAAAAAGCCACAGGGTTCAGTTCCTTTGGGCTTGAGTTCACTCTTTACTAAAATAATTTGAAAAATAAACTGGTTTAAGTTACTTCCTAGCTAAAACGATTAAGGTAATGTGAATGAACCACAGGGTTTGGTTTGTTTAGGCTATAATTTGTTCTTTCTATAGTTACAGACTGGAAACAGCCTACAGCTTTTTCTTCTTAGGAATAGTAAGAGACAAGCCTCAAAGAACCAGGCAGCTAACTAAGTCTAATATATGCAATGGTTTGTTCTTCTAATGATCATCTTTTAATATATTTAATATATAGTAATCATGTAAATAATGATTCCCTTTATTACTTCAGTTACTATGGGCTACAGTTTGTTCCTTAAAGTAAATTCTATTAATGGCTACTTCATGTGATCCTCTTGACTGCCACCATATATGATGAACTGTATTGATCCTTTATGCACCTATTTATGATTAAATAGGCTGATCCTTTATATAATATTAATTGGAAAAAAAAATTCCTCAAATGAACTATATTAATCTATTATATAATTTAATGTAAATGATCTATGTAAAACCTGTTTACAAACAGTAATCAGTAAGAGGTGAGCTTTAGAGACTAAGAGATGATCTTTGGAATAGTAAGAGATGATCTCTGGAATAGTAAGAGATGATCCTCAAAGAATCAGGCAGCCAACAAAGTCCATAATTTGTTCTTTAACATAAACTTTATTAATCAGATATTTTAATCTATCCTACATGGTCTAGTGGTTAGGATAGCTGTCTCTCACCTAGTTGGCTTGAGTTCAATTCCTGGTATGGGAAATTTTTACTTATAATAATTTCTTAATGAACATAATTAAAATAATAATCTATATAATGATTCCTTTTGTTACTTCAGTTACTATGGGCTACAGTTTGTTCCATAATGTTTACATAGTAAAAAAGGAAATAGGTCATAACTCCTAAAACTAGAATCAGATCAAAAAAACAAAGTACACAATTTAAACCGCCTTGTCTAAAACCCCACTATAGAAAACATATAGTCCCTTGGCTTGAAAAAAAAGAGAAAAAAATAGCTGTCAGAGATTGTGGTTACAGCCACTTTGCTTGTTCTTCAAGCCAATGGATTTTCCTTGTTATTCAATCCAAGGGACTATAAGTTTTCTATATAGAGGTTATGAATTGGGCAGTTCTAATAGCATACTTCTTGTTTTGATCCAACTCTATTTTTAAGAGTTATGGGCTATTGTATTTTTCAATAAGGGATATGATCACCTTGCACTTGGTTGCAAGCTACTGCTGCAACCCTGATTCACCACTTACTAGATTGCAGCTACTGCTACAACCACAATTTAGAGCTTTAATATAGTAATTACTATGTGCCAGAGTTCATTCTTTACTATATTCTATTCACGTCATAGTTCTAATAAAACTATGGCGACATTCAGAATTTATCTAGTAGGGTTTCAGACAATGCGGTTCTAATGATGTACTTTTGTTTTGATCTGACTCTATTTTTAGGAGTTCTGGGTTTTTATATTTCTTAGCATTGGACGTGATCGTCTCTTACTAGGTTACTAGCTACTGCTGCTACCCGGATTCACATATATAGCTATGAGAGGCAGTGTGGCCAAGTGGTCCAAGGCGCTGATGTTAGCCACCAGTCTCTTTGGAGGTGTAGGTTCAAATCTTACCGCTGGTATATGATTATGACGTCATTGATCAATCTTTAACGTGAAATATGCGGTTTTTCGTAAGAAAAATGATTCTATTTTAAAAATAATTTGTTTTAATTACAAAAAGTTTTTAACCCCATTAATTTCCTTTAAAATGAGCCATTGAACAACTCTACAATGTTCCAGTGCCAAGCTATCTACGGAATATAAAGTTTTAATATAAATTTACCACAAACTGTTTGATTGGTTCAAAAATCAAATATCTTTGAAAAGACTGCAGTATGAAAAGACATCAAAAATGCAGTTTTTAGTGGAAAAATTTATTCTGTTTTAAAAATAGTTTGTTTTAGTTACAAAAGGTTTTTAACCCAATTAATTTCCTTTAAAATGAGCCATTGAACAACTCTCTACGATGTTCCAGTGCCAAGCTATCTGTGGAAAAGAAAGAAAGAAAAAAAAGATGCCGTTTAGGCAGAATGCTGTAGTAGCTGCCACTTTTCTGGATTTTCAAGCCAATATATTTCCCTTGCTGTTCAAGCCAAGGGGCAGAAAGTTTGCTATATATGGGTTCGGACAAGGCGGTTCTAATGGTGTACTTTTTGTTTTGATATGACTCTCTTTTTTAGGAGTTCTGGGTTTTTATATGTCTTAACACTGGACGTGATCGTCTCTTACTAGGTTGCTAGCTACTGCTGCAACCCTGAAAAAAACTACATGGGGTTTTCAGACAAGGCGATTCTAATTGTATAGTTGACTGACACCATTTAAGATGAACTATATCAATCTCTTATGTAACTACAGCTGCAACCCAGACTAGGTTTCTAGCTACTGCTGCAACCAGTATAATATCCCTCCTTATGTTAAAATTGCAAATGGGAAAAAGCCTATGGCTTTTTCTTATTTGGAATAGTAAGAGACAAACTTCAAAGAATCAGCAGCTAACTAAGTCCAATTTGTGCCATGGTTTGTCCTTTACTAGGCTTCAGCCATCTCTAAAGCCATGCTACCAATGAAAGTTATATAATCCCTATTTATTATTAATAATTACTATGGGCTTGAGATTGTTCTTTACTATAAAAAATTATTGCTCAGATATTATAAACATTTTTGCAGTGTGCAGTTAAATAAAATTATTTTATTTAAAATTTTTAGGAATTATTCTAGTTTTACTTGAAGAATCAGATTTTTTGTTAAAACTCCTATAAATTTTTGTTAATTACAAAAGCAAGTAGATTAAAACCTAACAAAAAACAAAATTAATTCTAAAATTGTCTGGTATTTTTCTAGTTTTAATTAGAAAAATAAAATTATTGCTCAGACACCATAAATATTTTTTGCAGTTTACATAATAACTTTAGCAATCCTGAACTGTAAACTGAAATAAAAAAAAAATTGAATTTTTTTTTGGGAAATACACATTAAATGACACGTTGGGTAGTTAGAACCTAACAAATAATAAAACTAATTGTAAAATTTTCTCGTATTTTTCTAGTTTTAATAAAAAAAAATAAAATTATTGCTCAGACACCTTAAATATTTTTGCAGTTTACATAATAACTTTAGCAATCCTGAACCGAGAACTGAAATAAAAATAAAATTATATTGTCAAAAGATCAACGTGTATAAATATTGCATTTACTTATTACGTCATATATGGTTACAACCCACAAATATGATCATCATTCATCAAGTTTGTACAAAAAATAAAGTTTTCATAAAAGTTTGATTATATTAAAAAAAACTAAATTAATTGCAAAAAGCACTAGATGTGGCAATTTCCTTTGGAATGATCCATTAAACAGCTCTCTATAATGTTCCAATGCCCTGCTACCTGAGGAAAAGAAAAATGATGCCCTTGATGCAGAATATTGTGGTTGCAGCCACTTTTCTTTATTTTCAAGCCAATATATATTTCTTGTTATTTATTTTCAGGTCTTATATGTAATTTGTTTTTCAGAAGTCTCCAACAGTACAACAGTAAGCATACTAGTGGTTATGATAGCTGGCATTCATCAAGATTGACAATAAAAATGCAGTTTTTAGTGGAAAATTTGATTCTATTTTGAAAGTTTTTTTTTTATTACAAACATGCACTAGATCTAGCATTTTCCTTCAAAATGAGCCATTTAACAACTCTCTACGATGTTCCAGTGCCAAGCTATCTGTGGAAAAGAAAAAAGATGCCCTCAATGCAAAGTATTGTGGTTTCAGCCACTTTTCTTGATTTTCAAACCAATATATTTTACTTGTTATTCCAGCCAAGGGATGGTAAGTTTCCTGTATAGGGGTTTTGGACAAGGTGGTTCTAATAGTGTACTTCGTTTTTTTCTGACTCTGCTTTTAGGAGTTATGGGCTATTTTGTTTTTTTTTCTATGAGGTGTGATCGTCTCGTACTAGGTTGCAAGCACTGTATATAGATAATATAACAGTAAGATTACGGCTGATGATTTTTGGCACTTCATTCTTGGTGCATACAAACAGCTCCTCCCATTTACTCTGACATTAGCAGACTCTGACATTTACTCTGGCACACTTGGTGAGCCAGATTTTTTTTGTGAACACACACATATTACGAAGTAAAATTTAAGAATCAGGAAATCGAGAGACATACCTATCAAGCAAAATAAACTAGCAAGTAATTATTTTAGTTTTAGTAGTTTAAATATTTGATTATCTCTTTTTTTTAACAAAGGGGCAAAATTTTTAAAACTTGTGTTTGATTATCTTCTTAATGATCTCATCAGTACTACAGACAATAAAAATCAAACCAATATGAATAAACATATGTGAAAAAAGGAAGTGACTATATTTAATTTAGCTGCAAGTCTGCATTCATTCCCACCACGTAATTTTCCTTTGAGAAAAAATTGATAAAACTTTGGAACTGAAATATCAATGCAAAGCGCCAAATTTCATAGTCAAATGTCATCACATTAAGGCATTGTTCAAATAAAACTTTTTTTTTAAATTAAATTAATTTTTTTTTAAATTCAATTTAACTTGATTATTGTTGTAAATTCATTCTTTGTTTTTCTTTCCATTCTTAAACCAATGTTATATTTACCTTATGCATTATTACAGCCCTTTGTATATACATCTATATAAATTTATATGCAGTGTTACAGCCATATCAATTATTCTCCTTTCCTTTTTTATTCTTTAATAATAATCTTAAGTTTAATATGGCCTTTGCTATATATATAATATATATATATATATATATATATATATATATATATATATATATATATATATATATATTATATATATATATATATATATATATACATATATATATATATATATATATATATTATATATATATATATATATATATATATTATATATATATATATATATATATATATATATATATATATATATATATATATATATAATATCAGCGCGTGCAAACAGCTCCTCTCATTTGATCTGCCATAAGCGGTCCAATTACCATGGAATACGTATTTTGGCAGAAACTTTATCAAAATGCCTTTGAAACCAACTCAAGATTTTGGAACCTACTCGTAATTCCTAAAAACATCTAATAATAACATTGCACTATTAATTACCGAAATTCATATATGTATTGGAATAATTTAATTTAAAATTAGATTCTTAAAAATTTAGTGTTACAATGTTGAAGCCAAGGTTCTTGTTCAAGAAAAATCTGACTTGTCTACCCATGAAAAAATGAATTGTTGCTTATGTTTATACTTGTTTAAATATTCTCCAGAGCACTTGCATCTCGGTCTGGGTTTTTATAATGGTTGAGATACGGAAAGATCATACTGTCTATTATTGGTTGCAAGCTACTGCTGCAACCCGGATTAATACCCATTTTTGTATATTTTATTTTGTTTTAATTTTTCCCCAGGCAATGCGCTAATGGAACTGAGCAAGGAAAAATCAAGTATGAAACAAGTGGAAGGTCATTCAAGTCAGTTCATCAAACTATTAAATCACATTGACAGTGAGATGACTAAGCAAATCAATTATTTAACTCAAGTTTCCACAGGTATTATTTATATTTCTGAGAATCTCATTATTTTGCTGTAAATGAACTGCAGTCAACTGCAATCCATTTTTTTTTTAGAATGTAGGTTTAAAGCAGTTGATTTGCTATTAGCTATATTCACATGTTAACAATGTATTCCTGATTTTTGAACCTATGAAAATGTTAACTTACAGTAAGTGTCAACCCTCCTTTAGACTAAAGCCAACCAGTGAGAGCATTTTGCAAAGCCTTTCTATAGAGTCAATTTTTTTTTATATTTTAAATACAAATTTTTTTGGAAAAGGCATTGACAAGCTCAAAAATAGACAAACCTGTATTTATATGTTCAAAAGTAAATAAATATCAAACATAGAAAAACGTGCTATGCAAAAAGAAATACAAAAAATTAATGAAAAGAATTTCTTCAATCTTTTTCTACATTATGGGTTGCTTTCTACCATTTATTACAGTCATATGCAAATCATTAATTGTTATTGACAATAGAATTACCAGTTTTGGTAGTATTCGTGCTTAAGAAACTGCTTCGAAATATTCAAATTTTAGGCCTATTATTATTAGTGAAAAAAGACTTCTTTGTTATTTTTCACTCTCTTAATTGAAATATTATACCCGTTTTTCTATATTTTTGTGTTGTTTTATTTGTAAAGGGAAAGGTAATGTGGTCTAAGAAATTAATTAATTATGTATAGCCTGTGGATGGAAGACGACCAGTTCTTATCTATATTATTTTTGAATTTAGCAAAAGAACATGTTAATATAATTACTCAAAAAAAAAAAAAATTAGAATGAATTGTATTTTAGTTTTTTCTTTGCAAGTTTTGTTTAATCTAATTTGATTTTTTTTATTCCTGGGGATAAAGACTTTTGGTATTGAAGCTCAAATATTCGGACTTTAATTATTATTAGTGAAAAAAAGACTTTTGTTGCGTTCCAGTGTCTTGCTTGAAATATTATACCCATTCTTCTGTATTTTTATTTCGTTTTATTAAAAAAAAAACTGCATCCACTTCTATTGTTTAAGAAAATATATACAGCAAAAGATTCCTCCCTAAAGTGTAAAAAAGACTAGAAACTGTTGATTAAAAAAGTCGTGAAAGATGTATTTTTGATCTTCTACACCATAATATATACACCATTTCACCATATCACCATATCAAATCATAGAAGATTTGATCTTCTACACCATAATATAATGTTTCATTAAATATAAATAATTGCTAATAGCATAGGACAGTTAAGGCCCATTCACAATGACATTTTGCTTATTTACAGATTGAGTTAGCGCTAATTTGAGCCAATAAGTACTTTTCATTGAGTTTTTCAGCCAATCGAAAAATCTCATGGAAAATCTAATTGGCTCAAACAAGCACTAGTTAAATCTCATTATTTGTATAATATTATTAAGGGATTATTATAAATAGAAATACTGATTCAGATTAAGTTTTGTTTATAATATTTCAATTAAATCACGAGCCAGAGCCTTGTGTGCTTTTTTATTGCTAACTAGCAGCAAAGCTTCTCGGATGACTGTCGGATGTTCTTTCTTTGAGGATATGAAATCTGCTGACGCTGAATGTATAATAAAAAATCATTTCTTACAATACCCATTGTATAAACATCACATGATTGCTTTCAGAGGTGGAGATTTGTGATTGGCTGGGAGTTACCAGCATAACCATTTGTGTAGGTAGTTTTAATTTATGGGCAAATCTTCAAGCTCCTATCTGCAAAAATATGGAGTTTTGTATTTTTTGCCAGAAGAAAGATCATGGATGCGTGTTTATTTGTTTTTTTTTTCCCAGGGGTTTTTAAATAAGTGTCAACGACTGATCCATCTATTTAAAATACCCCCCCCCCAACAAATAAGGAAAAAGCCGAAAGGTGGCAGAAAGTTGAATCGGAAGAAGTAATGTGTCTCCTTATTTATTCTTTTTCTTGTTTTTTCCTCACTGCTGCTAGTGGGGCGCTGAAAAATCGTAGAAAAATGTCAGTCTCTAGGTTTCATTAAATCGAGAAAAAGAAGTTTTCAACTGAAAATAAGGAGCAACATTAAAACTTTAAACGAAAAGAAATTATTAAATATATGACGGGGGATGCCCCCTCCTCAACACCTCGCTCTTCACGCTACGAAGTTCGAGTTGAAACTTTCAGGGAAAGTTTTTTTGGGGAAAAGGAAGTAGGGGAATATTGAATCTAGGGGTGGGGGAAGGGGGTAAAATATATTTTTTCAGTCCTCACAAAAGAGTACACACTACTTTATTTTTCCTTATTATATGCTTGTAGCACTAAAATGATTTATTTTTTAAAGGACACCCGCATGAAGGTTCATCATATGCATCACAGAAAGGATTTGAACTTGTAAGATTTCGTCTAGATTGTCTACGTCATCATGTAAATGAGCTGGACAACTTAAAGCATAGCAGAGCCGGCCGTGTAGCTACTGCCTCGCTTATCCAGCCACAGCAAACACCGCAAGAACTCATAACCCCTCAACAAGCACAGGTTAACTATTTCTTTTAGTTTTTTCTGCTATTTCTAAATGAAGGGCTCAGTTTCAAATGGATATCTAGGTTTTACTTTCCGTTTTGTATTTTTACTCATTGTGCGAATTATGGATACAAAACATAACACAAATTGACAGTCCTGTGGAAACGATGCCAGGGTATATCTTATTAATATATATATATATAATATATATATATATATATATATATATATATATATATATATATATATATATATATATATATATATATATATATATATATATATATATATATATATATATATATATATATATATATATATATATATATATGTATATATATATGTCTATATACAGGGTGTGGCTTCAGTTTTTACCGGGGGACAAGAGGGGTCCACATCCAGACAGTCTAGGGGTACGGGCTATATAATGATTTTTTCTCCAAAGTATTGGGGGGCGACTGCCCCCCTTGCCTCTCCCAAACGACGCCAGTGTATATATATATATATATATATATATATATATATATATATATATATATATATATATATATATATATATATACATATATATATATATATATATATATATATATATATATATATATATATATATATATATATATATATATATATATATATATATGTATATATATATATATATATATATATATATATATATATATATATATATATATATATATATATATATATATATATATATATATATATATATATGTATATATATATATATATATATATATATATATATATATATATATATATATATATATATATATATAATATATATATATATATATATATATATATATATATATATATATATATATATATATATATATATATATATATATATATACCCTGCGCTAGGAGAGAGTGGCGAAAACGAGCCGGTATGTTGTTTTGCATCCTATATATAACGAGTTGAGTACCTATTTTAAGGTACTTGTATTGAAAAACAACTAAAAAAGTTTTTTTTAAACTTATAAGTTTTAAAGTTTTTTTTGAAGTATCATAGACCACAGCAAATGACAAAATGAGACCAAAAGTGCGGATTTGGTAGCTATAGAATTAGGGTTTCGAAAATTTGCAATAAGAAATACATTTGTTGGCCTCATTTTTTTTAAAATTAAAGAGTATCCTTATTTACTAAATAACTACAAAATGTAACATTATAATGAAAATGAACATAACAACGAGTTAAACTCATAATTAACGTTATATATTTTAATTTGTCATTTTTTTTTTAAATATACAGGCATTATGGTTTAAAGAGCTATATAAATTCATATACTTGTAAATGCACCTGAATTATGGGTAACTAACAAATGACTTACGGTCTGCCAAAATTGGTTACAGTAATTCTAATTAGTGGCTTATGAGAGACAGGGCCTGATTTGCCTGTGTATGGGCTCTATGCTAAAAGCTGTGAGTGAGCCCAGAATTCTGTTGAAATATTGACGTACCTGCAGTTCCGGACGTAAGCTGGACGTATAATTTGGATGAAAGGATTTCTTCTGGGTGTGGTTGGTTGAAAATTTGAAAGAACTACATTTTGAAGGCTCAATTTTTCTAAGAGGCTTTATATTCTAAATAAACTGACCAGAAAGAAGTATATAACAGGTAAAACTCTTAATTAATCCATTAAAATAAAAGAATTACTAAACCTCGAATATTTAGTTTATTGTTTTAATTAAAAGTTTTACCCATTGTTATGTATTTCTGTATTTTCGTCTTATTTGTTAATGGAGAAGCTGTATGGTTTTTTATAAATATTTTTATTAATATGTATACATATAAATATTTTCATTAATATGTATAAATATTTATTAATATGTATACATATAAATATTTTTATTAATATGTATACCTGGTATACAGGTTTCTATCAAATGGCTAGCCTCCTGCCAAAATCGGTTACGCTGCTGCCTAATCAAAAATTTTAATGTCACTTTTGTTACTTACCTTTTACACGAATCAATAAGTAAAATTAACCAACTTCATCGAAGTTTATTCTCATATAATGTTGCAGTGAATACTTATACATCCTTATTCCAAGACTAAGAGCCGTGTCATCTTGTCAAAAAGTCGACAGAAGCAGCTGACGAACTTTAATTAGAAAATTAAAATTTAACTTTAATTAGCAAATTAATACAATCGTATATTGAAGTTCTGCTGACGAAAAAAGTCACCAACTAGTTTGAAAATGACACGAGACGCTTACCATAGGCAAAGCCATATCGCTACCTATGAACATAAGGCTTTAATGTTTTATTATTATTTTTTCCAGAGGCTCTTCATATGGAAGGAGTGGTCATATTAACTCCGGAGGGGGCTCATTCAATTAAAAATTGGAAGTTCTAGTGTCGATGATCAGAGGGCAACTAGCCATCTCCACGCCCACTTTTCCCCAAATGCATCTGATCAAAATTTCGAGAGGGCCATTTTGTTCAAAATAGGTCAAAGATCAGATAATAGAAATTCCGAAGTCGAACGACCCACCAAAGCCCGGGAACACGTATTAAAAGTCATGAACCGGTGTCATATAACGTTCATATTGAAGGGGTGGTCATATAGACTTCAGTGGGGTCTCATTTTATTGGAAATTGAAAGTTATAGGGACCTTTTTAAGAGTGAAAAGTGATTGGAGTGCAGCTAGCCCCCCCCCCCCACTCTCCATTCTCCAAATGTATCCTAGCTAAATTTTGAGATAGCCATTTTTTTCAAAATAGTCCAAAGATCACATAACAATGCCTTCGGGATTGACCCCTAGCCCCCGGGGTAAGGACTGCGATTTATGCAAGTTGCCTATTGTTACTTCGATACTATGGGGGGGGAATCCCCCATAGCTCGCGGGGCGACGTTTGTAACTTATGCAAATTACCCATTGTTAACATATAAGATGTTCTGGAAGGGGTGGTTGTATTAGCTTTGCAGGAGGCTCATTCGATTTGAAATTGAAACTTCTAGTTATTTTTTTAGAGCCAAAAGTGATCAAAGGGCAACCAGTCCCCCTACCCTCCCACTCCCTTTTCCCCAAAGGCATCCAGTCAAAATTGTGAGATAGCCATTTTGTTCAAAATAGTCCAAAGGCCAAATAACTATGCCTCCGAGGTTCAACCCCCCTACCCCCCGGGGCAATGGCTCTGAGTTATGCAAGTTTATTATTGTTTCTTTGTTTACTTACTTTACTTTGATGAAACTTTGATGTTGAAAACACGTTGATTTTGAAATAGGGAATTGTTTAAAACTTAAAAGTCTGGCAATCAAAACGAACAGAAATTAATTAAAAACTCCGAAAAAGAAGTTTCTAAAAAAAAAGAAATAAAGGCCATACTAACTTAAGAACAGCAGAAATTAAAATCAATAATAATTAAAACTCAAAACGACCAGAAATTAAATAAACAGGCTTAGCAAGCAAACCTACAACAGATACCATATAAATAATAAATAAATCTTAAAACGAGTAAAACTGAAATTGAATGTGCAGATCAAACTCAAAACGAACAAAAAATATTTTACTATTAAAGAATAAATAAAACCCAATACGGACAGAAATTTAATAAACAAACATACAACAGGCAGTAATATAAATGAATAAATTAATCTTAAAAGCGAGTAAAACTTGAATTGAATATGTAAATCAAGCTTAAAACGAACATAAGTCACTACAAACAAGAGTTTGACTACTGCCCCCTTTTCTAACTAAAAATATAAAGTCTTCTGCCTCATTGGCGCTTTACTCAAAATGAATAATATTACAAATGTTTTCTTTTGTATTTATTACAACATTGAAAATAAACTGAAAATTATAATGGAATAAAATCTTGAACTGATGAGATTTCAGCAATTTATATCATTATGTATCAAATATTCAGTTTAAATTTATTAGTTTTTTTTGCAAGACTGTACAAGACACATATAGTTTTCAGTAAAGAGTGACGCAGAATATAGTTCAGCAAAGAGAAGTGACGCAGAAGGTTTTTATACTTTTACAGTTAGGGAAGGGGGCAGTAGCCAAATTCTTGTTTGTAGTGATTTTTGTTTGTTCTAAGCTTAATTTGCATATTCAATTTAAGTTCTACTCGTTTAAGATTTGTGTATTCATTTATTTGGTACCTGTTGTAGGTTTGTTTGCTATGCCTATTTATTTGATTTCTGTTCGATTTGGGTTTCATTTATTCTTTAATAATAACTTCTGGCTGTTTTGAGTTTGAATTATTATAGGCTTTTATTTCTGCTGATGTTAAGTTTAATATGGCCTTTACTTTTCTTTGAAAAACTTCTTTTTCGGAATTTTTGTTTAGTTAATCATATTAAGAGACCAAGTTTTTTGGTTAATACAAAAATATGAAGACCCGATCCACACTTTACATATTATATCCCTCCCCCCCCCCCCCACACACACACACACATTCTTACAACATATTTTAGTATTTTATTCCAAGTACATCTTATTTTTTTATTGAAAAAAATAATCAAAAACAGTAAAATTGCCTTTTTCTTCATTTAATATTTCCTTTATATATAATAAGATTATCAGGTTAGGTTAATATAAAAAAAAGAGAGATTCAGTGCATAATTTTGACATGTCACTGGTCCTTATCTGACATGTGACTGACCTTATCTAGTCACTGGACATCGTTATCAGACATTAAATGGAAGAAGTATTGACTATAACGAAAACTAGACCTCAGTCAAAGTCTGACTAAAACATCTAAGGTATCAAGCTACTAAAATGGGTACCTGGAGAAATATTGGAAAGGTAAACAGGAAGGGTGTGTGAAAGCACAGGAGGGCTAGCCCCCAATCCTCCATTACATTTCGTGGCCAAAGGGCCATTAAATGGAGATCAGCACTGCCGGTGGGGACGTCCTGATTACTTTTTTTTTTTATACCATCCGAATACTTTTTTTTATTCAACTTTTATACTGCCTAATTTTATTTTTTATTTATTTTATTTATTCTTATACCACCGGATTGCTTGATTTTTAATTTCCAGTGTCGTATTCTTTGAGTTTTTAAAGCTACTAAAACGAACTCTCTTTAAAAGAAAAAAGCCTTATGTTTTTTCACGGATTAGATTCAATGTGAAATATCCCCTCCAAGAACAAAATGCAGAGGTAAACAGGACAATTTGATGTATGGAATAATGGCGAATTTCAATGGAGGCAGTGAAAATTGTCTTAGCTAAGTATGAAGCCCTAGGAAGCGTCCAGCAGGGCTGGTCAAGAGGGTGAAAGATTCAACCCTAATTTACTTTGTGCAATCAATCCTCCGATATACCCTCTGAGACCAGCAAGAGAGAGGTAGTAATCTCGCTTTTAAGTGAATTTCTGATGCCAGAATAACAGAGCAAGTTCTTTTGCAGCCAAGGGCGTATCCAGGATTATTTTTTGGGATGGGAAGGGGATTAAAAAAAAAAGAAGGAACAAAAAGTTGTTTGTGTGAATTTATATTCCGAAACCTGAGTTGCGCGTTTGTAAATAGACTTTTAAAGAAAGCTATTGACCAAGCCCACAGAATGAGGTTCTACCTCTTTATGTACAGCGTGGATATCTCAGCTGCATTCGATTCAGTTTTGCAGTCTCGGGCGTTCCCGAAATTACTCGAGTATAGTGTGAATTCTCACGTCCTAGCACTTTTGTTTTTCTGATACTCCGTGAGTTTTGTGAAAGTTAGACTGACAGGAGATCACCTGAGCAGACGCATTAGATTCGTTCGAAGCCTTCGGCAAGGATCTGTATTAAGCCCTATCCTGTTTAATACCCTAATATCCAGAATAACAAAAAACATTGCTGGAGGCTTCAGTATCATTCCAGTTCCAAAAATTTCGTAGCATGGTATATGAACTACCAATAAGTCCTTTCACCCCTTTGATACTCCAAAAAAATGTCATCAGATTTTTTATAAATCCATTGTCCTCAACTATAATCCAGTCTTCATATCAGTTAAATCAAACCAATCATCTCAATTAAACTTCTAAATTCTGCTAATGGTTTGTGGGAAGTGCGGGTACTTGTGTCACCTTTCCCCTGCAATTTAAGACCTATAGGCTGGCCGGTACCAATACGGCTCTTCATGCTCACTCCTGCTCTCTTTTGCACTCTCCAGAACAAATGATGAATAGCCTTCTTCTTTTTAGTGACATCATTATCCAATAATAAACACTAATCAATTAGATACTTCTTTAAAATGTCAATACATGCCTTAAAAATCTTTCTATCTACGTGCCAAGGCAGGTTCGAATTCAGGATTGCAGTGTAGGTATTAGGAATATCAGGCATAAGGCATAGACGTTTAAGGGAAATAGTCTCCACACTCAGTGGCTGACAATCAAATAAAATATGTTGGATCGTTTCATCCGTTGCAAAGCAGACCCGGCATAGAGAGGAGTGATTTAGCTTCCAGTTTAACAACATACTATTGAGACGAAGGGCACCTGATTTCAGACGGTAATATAGCACTGTGTGTAATCTAGAATGAAAAGGAGATAGAGTCAACTTACTGTGATTAACATTAGACCTTTGCCTAATAATATCACGTGAGTTGAGGTCAGAGAGAGGACCTGGCTTTAACAAAGAAGCTTTGGCTGCCAGTAAATCCACAGTGTCATTATATTTGATACCTTTATGGCTTGGAACATGTTGGAAATAAATCTGGTTGCCTTTAGCCTGGAGGTTCAGAAGCTGTCTTCTAATGTTGAATAGGTTCTTATCGTTGGCAATTCTATTAATTTTTTTGAGCAAAAGTATTGCCGATTTGGAGTCAGAAGGGCAAAAAATTTCTCCTCCACAATGCTATAATTTAAGAGAACGTCTAGAGCCAAGCGAATAGCACATAATTCAGCTGATAAAATGGAAGATCCCAAAGGAAGGGGTGAAAAAAGGTTAAGGTTCAGTGATAGAATACATACCTCTGCTCAAGCTCTCTCACCCTGGACAGATCCATTAGAATAGATTTTCCTGTGATTAGGGTACAACTTCGAAATCTGTTCAGCCAGAATAGTCTGAATCTCATGATTGGGAATTTGGTTTTTATTTGAGAAATAGGTGAACTCATGTCCCACAGCGGAGTGTCAGTAAAGGGGTATGCACAGGGGGAATACTGACTTCAATTTGGGACCTCCAATTGAAACTGATTCCAATCTATATGATTTCAGCCTGCTTTCGTATGCTGACGACCTGCTGATGTCAAGCTGTAACCTTGTATCTCTACAAGAGGATATTGACAGCCTCATAACTGGATAAGAATGTATCGGTCTGAGAGTTAATACACTAAAGACGGAGTTCTTGGAATTTTGTCTCTCGTTAAGGAAGTAGCAAAACAGTGATCTTACATGTTTTACGGTTGAACGAACCAAAATGTTCCCTGAAAAATCCATGAAGCCCCTGGGAATAATGCATGGTTTTGACATCAGAAGTTCTCGTTTACTAATAATTGAGAAAATTACTAACAGTATTCGCTCAAGTTACGACAAGCTTGTCTCTCTGAAAAATTAGTTTGAACAGGAAGGTTCTTGCAAAGCTTTATGCAGCGATTGTTCTCCCTTACCTGCTTTGTGTGTCGCCACTATGGGACTGGTTCACACCAACTGATAAGACTTAAACTCCAATATGTAAACTGCAAAAACCTATGAGAGACACCCAATCGTTTAAGATATGAAAATATGGTAGACCCAATTGTCATTGTATCATCTACTGAACAAAATTTACAAAAAAGAGGTTCTAAATATTGTTCGAGTTTTTGCCTCTACATGTCATCTACAAGTGCGAATGAAGAGATTAGTGTTTAATTTTATTATCTGGTGTTGAAGTGCTGGAACGTCTATTAACTCAACCATGTAAGGAACCTTGCCTTACAGAGGTCGGGGGAACATGACGGTCCCAAGTCCGTTAAATGAGAAGGGTTGGGCTGTGGGTTTGCAACCCACACCCGGGACCCTGAGGGGCAACCTTCAGGGGAAAAACACCTGCAACTGAAACGCCTGCAACAGCCTAGGATGCATCACCTCCCCCCCAGATAACGACCTCTACATGCCCCGGAACCGATTATTGACTGCGAAACAACACCTAAAGATGGGTTTTTGGAATTTGAGAATGATGAACCAGATATCCAAGACAGAACAAGCTATTAAAGAGATGAGACAATACCTCATCGATAAACTCGTTCTCACTGAATTAAGGTGGACTGGAAATAGATTAGAGAAATTTGATGATGGGTATGCTATGGCATTTAGCGGTCACCCTTCCGTCCACCGCGCTGGTGTAGGAATTATGATGTCGCCACTTGCACTCAAAGCAATGGCGAACTGGACACCAGTTAGCGAACGTATATTGACAGCGCGTTTCGTATCTAATCATACAAAAAATGACCATCATTGCCTGCTATGCTCTGACCAACGAAGCTGATGATGAGGAAAAAGATGCTTTCTACAACATGCTACAGTCGGTCACCAAAGACGTTCCCAGGCACGATATAATCTGTGTTGTTGGCGATCTAAATGCTAAAGTCGGTGCGGATCGTCAGTACTGCCCTGAAGTTCTGGGCCCACATGGCATCGGAGACATGAATGGAAACGGTGCCACTCCTAATTGACTATGCCCTAAGACACGACTTGGTGATAGGCGGCAGTATGTTCGAACATAAAACGATTCACAAGTACTCGTGGGTGTCCCCCGACGGCCGGACAAAAAACCAAATCGATCATTTCCTCCTGTCAAGACGCTGGAGAAGTAGCCTGCTCGACGTGAGGGGCTTTCGAGGAGCGGACGTGAATTCAGATCACATCTTGATGATAGCCGAAATAAGAATTAAACTGAAAGCTCAGAAACCGAAAACCAACGCCACAACACACAAACAGTTTGACACTGATTAGCTGAAAGATCGTGATATCTGCAGAAGCTTCTACATATCACTACATAACAAATTTGAAGCATTAAACCCGCTCGATGAAGCTGAAGACTCTAGTATTGAAAACATATGGACCTCAGTGAAAATTGCATACCATGATGTCGCGAAGGCCAGCCTTGGCTTCAAGAAAAGAAAGAAAGAAAAATGGATATCGGACGACACCTGGAAATGTATCAGTAAACGCAAGGAGGCCCGAACGCTTATCCTAAACACGTTGAGCCCTGAACAAAAAGCCCAGTTACAGCTCCGTTACAAAGAAGGCGGTGAAAAGAAGTGCAAGGAAAGACAAAAGAAACTTTATCGAAGAAAAAGCAGTACTTCGAGAAGAAGCTGCTAAGAAAGGAGACTCGAAAATGGTGTATCGACTAACGAATGAGATAGTCGGAAAGAAAACAAACCGAACATCCCTTGTAAAAGATGAAAATGTGGACGTAATCTCGGATCCACAGAAAGCTGACGAGAGATGGGCCTCGCATTTTGAGAAAGTCTTAAATAGACCCAGACCTGACGATCAAGAAGTTGTACCTGACAAACCGTTTTTACGATTTGACGTAATTGCTGACCCCCCAAGCACTGAAGAAGTGACGACAGCTGTGAAAAAACTGAAAAATGGACGGGCACCTGGAGTAGATGGGATCACGGCAGAGATGCTGAAGGCGTCCCTTCGAGCCTGCATAACCGTTTGGACTGCTCTCCTAGTGGCCATCTGGAATAGCGAAAAAGTTCCAAAAGGCTGGACCAAAGGTATACTAGTAAAACTCTTCAAAAAAGGCGATGCGCTAGTCTGTGACAACTGGAGGGGCATCAACATAACGTCTGTGCCTAGCAAAATACTAGCCACAGTCATACTAGAACGCCTAAGAGCAGCCCTAGATTCACACCTCAGAGAAGAACAACACGGGTTCCGACCTGGTAGGTCTTGCTCTGACCTTATTTTCATTCTAAGGCTGATGATGGAAGAGTCAAGAGAATGGAACTAAAAGATGTACCTGCTCTTCATTGATTTTGAAAAGGCGTTTAATTCTGTCGACTGAGATACTTTATGGAAGATTCTAAAATATTACGGAGTACCTGATAAACTAGTCAAAATGATAATGGCACTTTATGAAGATAGTGAATGCTGCGTTCGCACAGAAAATGGGGACACGCGTTTCTTCAAGATAATGTCTGGAGTCAAACAAGAGTGTGTCCTATCCCCGTTCCCGTTTGTCATTGTAATGGACTATATTCTACGGCAGTCTTCAGGCTGTGGAGTGATAATTAGCAGCCGGCAGGTCTCGGATCTGGACTTTGCAGATGACGTCGTTCTTCTCGAAGAAGCGAAACAGCGACTGCAGCTGCTACTCGACGCCATCGATGAAAAGGCCGAGAAAGTGGGACTTGCGGTGAATGTCAGTAAGACAAAGAGCATGGTCACATCTGACTCCCCGCTGATACTAAAATGCAAAGGTAAAGCAATTGACCAGGTCAAATAATTTAAGTATCTTGGGAGCTGGATTGAATATGATGGTGAAATAGCTAAGGAAATTAAGAGAGAATTGGACAGGCGACATCGGCTTTTAATAAATTGAAACCAGTTTGGCGCAGTAGTAAATACTCTCTGCGCTTAAAGCTCAGACTCCTAAATAGCAATGTGATGTCCATCCTCGTCTGTGCTAGCGAATGCTGGAAATTAAACGTCCAACTAGAGAAACGTGTCCTAGCTTTTGAGAACATGTGCCTTAGAAGGATCCTGAACATATCGTGGCAGGAAAAGGTCACCAATATAGAAGTCCGTCGGCGAACCAGTCAGCCATTAGTTACTGACCTCTTGATGCGTAGGAGATGGACGTATCTTGGTCACGTCCTTCGTATGCCAGAGGATCGACTCCCAAAAAGAATATATGAGTGGCACCCCGAGGGGAGGCGGAAAAGAGGTCGACAAAGACACACCCTACGACGGCAGTACGACTGGGACCTGAGAAGTGCGGAGCTGTCTCTTCAACCACAATAGGAGGATGTCACGGCTGCAGCTCAGTTCCGAGATGTCTGGCGAGGCTTCGTAGACGCTCTATGAGCCATTCCTGGCTCTGGAGGATCTAAGGTCTAAGGTAAAGATAAACATTGTTCGAGTTTTTGCCTCTACATCTAATCTACGAGTGCGAATGAAGAAATTATTATTTAATATCATTCTCTGGTGTTGAAGTTTTTATTTTTCGTTTTTCTGGTTTTTATTACTCCGCTCTTTTTTTTTCTTTAATGAGCTGGCAAAAATAAAATTATTATTATTTCTGTTAAGGTTTTAAGAACCGGGCAAAATTTCGTGGGGGTTGGGTACAAAATGTAGCGCTTTAGGCTAGCCTCGATAATAATTTTTCATGGGCGTTAATTATCTTGACCTTAGCCTCCCAGATTTATTTTCTTTGATAATAGCTCACCATGTTCGTTTGAAGACTAGATACGAATGTTGAAACTAAATAAAGCCGTCGTGGAGGAAAACAGAGCTATTTCTCAGTCGTCCTGTGGGAAAGTTATGGACAAGTTTGTGCCATGACTAATGAAATACAAAGTTAGGTTGGGACAGCAAATGTCATCTTTATCTTTCTTAGCATAGACATTATTTACGGACCGTTCCTATAACTGAAAGATTAAAGGTTTTATAAAGTATAAAGAGTCCCATACCCCAACCATCTCCCCTTATAGAAATCTATATTTCGCTCACCATATTTTGATTTGCCGAATTCCTTCGTAGCAGATCAGCTTGTTAAAATAAAACATACAAAAAATTGGCGTTAAGTCTATCAATGAAAAAAGAGCTATTACTTGTGCAACTTGCAAAAGGGTGTGCAGGAAGGGTGTGCGAAAGCACAGGATGGATGGCCTCCAACCCCCCATTGCACTTCCTGGCTGAGCGCCAAGAAACGGAGATCAGCACCGCCGGTTTGGACCTTAAGGGTCTAGTACCGTCATACTTACTTACTTACTTACAACTTGCAAAATATATACAAAATAACGCAAATCGTCACAGATATTTCATAGTTTCTCAATTAACAAAAAGCTAAAAATCGAAAACAAAATACATGACGAGAAAATAAAATATTTTGTTGTATATCTGGATATTATTTTGTGATCATCTATTTGGGAATTTCATAACCTTTACTAAGGTTATGTATAATCTTAGTTATATCTTAATCATTATTCCTTTACTAAGTCCTTATTTTACTTAGTCTTTATTACCTTTACTTAATTTTTATAAATGTTTACTTAATCCTTATTACCTTTACTAAGGTTAAGTATATGTTTAAGAGCTGTCCTGACATAAAAAATCTTATTATTATTAAACATTTTCAATCAAATAAACGAGGATATTCAAAGAAAAAGAAGAATAACTGAAATCTACTGAAAACTAGGCAATCTGCTCAAGAAAGGAGAAGAAATGCTCTAATATTGGAAATTTTAGCATGATAACTTAAAGATGAATGAACTACTTAAATTTCATTCCTTTCTGGTTCAGAACTAAGAGTGAGGCAGATGAAGTGTTGAAACCCGTATTTTTAAGCTATCTTGAAGTACTAAGTACAAAGAAGAACAAAAGAAAACTGTTTTAGCAATCTAAATTCGTTTTCATCGTAGTTGCATTGAGTCATTACACAGTGATTATTCCCTTAGTTTATATGATTCCATGGGTCCTGGGCTAATAGCCGAATGGTAAATTTAGCCCTAATAGGAGGTAAGGCAAAATAGGTAGTTTTTGGAGAAGAATTGTTTCAGCACATTACTTCACGAAAAGTGTTTCAGTATTCTAACTCAAGGATTCCTTAATTATTTAAGAGTTATGAAGAATAAAGATAAAGTTAAATGTGATAATAAAGTAGTGCAAAATCTTGTAGTTTAACATAAAAAGAAAGGAAAAAACGAGCAGTATCTCGAGTAAGTTTCTCGAGTATCTCGAGAGCAGTATTTCGAGTAAGATTACAAGGTAAAGGAAGTAAAGGTTAAATATTCACTGAGTTGTTTAAAAGAATATGATAGTACGGAAGATCGAGGTTTGAGGTGTGTTGAACATAAAGATAAAAGAAGAGATTTTGAAAAGCAATGAAAAGGTCGCTCGCAGTTATTTCTTAAAGAAATGATTTGAAAGTTGGATCTGATTTCTTCAATTTTTTTAATTTTGTGCTCAAAATCCATCAAACGTTCTCTTTAAAACTGTTTGAATCATTAGGTATATTTACAGACAATTTTTGTCAAAAATTTCTTTCTAGTTTGGGAAAAGAAAACCTTCAGTAAATTTATTCCTAAAATGTTTTTTGTTACCTACTGCATGTAAGCCCTTACTTAAAAGACTTTAAGGTACGAGTTTTAAGCCTATTGGAAATAAATATCTATGATTGCAACCAACAGTTATGCGCCCTCTCCAAGTCCAGTATCCTGTCTGAATCGGGTTGCCTCACTTAACTCGGATGGCAGCTCGGTCCTTCGTCTCTCATACACAAGGCGCTTGCTCATGTGTATAAGGCTCTTGCTAAAACACATAAATTATAGCTGAAATTGTCAATGAATACACGAATTAAGTCGGAATTATAAACATAAGGATTCAATGCGGAATCCCAAAATTTGACTCATGGAAAGGATCCAGGGACTGGTTTGGCTATTGTGTACATTTTATATTTGCTCCTACCCCCCTCCTTCACCCATTAGTTAATGGATATGCACATCAATAACCAGTTACATCATATGAAGCGTGACTTATAGCTAGTGATGAAACAGCCAACATTTTTCCCGATTCGATTAAAATTCAGGTTTCACCGATTCCAGAATATTTTTATTTTTGGCTCGTTATTGCTGGCGACAGGCCGGTCAACTATGATATTAATGCCCGATCATTCTGTTGTGTGATATAGTTCTCATTTGTTCTATATGAGTAACATGTCATTGATGCAGTTATTTTTCCTTTTTGTTTTTCCGAAAAACAAGAGAAAACTTGTTATGAAACTGGTAATCCGTTCCAACTCTTCGCAAAAACAGCCGTTTTCCTATAAGCTTTGGAGGTATGAAAAACAGAAAAACATGATTCACAGAACAGTTCAGTTGCTAAGTCTGGACATGTCAACGTTATTTCTGGCTTTGCAAATCTGGCTTTAGAATTTAAAAAGATATGTGGTCATAAAAGTGGTGAAACTAATACTTACCTTTTTTCAGGCTGGTCAGCAAACCCAAAGTCCTTTGCCACAGCAACAGCTTAACTATCAGTCGCAGCAGCTACCAACAATGGGACAAGCTCCACCAATCTTGAATCCAAATCCTGGAATACTCACTCGCAGTCCTGGACAAGTCCCGAGTGGTCCAATAAGTGGTGGCCAGTTAAGCTCTGTGTCGATGAACCCTGGTCAACTAAGTGGACAAGGTCATATGCAAGGGACTCCAGCACCTATCCAGCAGCAACAGCAGATATATTCACAGCAACAAATAAATCAACAAGTTCCACCTCAGTATATGAGCCCTCATGGTCAGGGTCAATATTTTGGCTCCTAGTAGTTCAGCTTTCTTTGTCATTCCTTGTTTCGTTTTTTTCCTTCGTTTTTATGTTCTTTCAACGTGTGCGCATATGTGGGCATAGATTCTATGAGTCTAAATAAATGTCGGACAGTTTTTATTCTAAAAGTGTTGAATTTTGTTGCAAAATTTGGAAGGGATTTCGGCATCGTAGACTGTTACATATACGTTTAGGTGAAATCAAGGGTATAATTTAGAATTCTGATTATTTTAGTATTATACTAAGATATGAATAGAATGGGGTGGGAGGATGCAAGGAAAGATTTAAGGGAAATAGGAACTTCTTGGGAGGTTGTGAAGAGGAAAGCTTTGAATGGATTTGGATGGAGGAGGAGCGTGCGTAGCTGTGTGTGAAAATACCACCGCCGTGTTTGCGAAATTTTATAACACGTACTGCAGTTTTCCTAATTGAATGAAAACTTACATTTTGCAACTTCCCGGGCTGTCGATTTTGTATGTATGGTTTTTAAAAGAGTGCCAAGTTTAAACCAAAAATTTTGAAACTTCAGGTTTTCCATGGTTCCCATCAAAATTTGCTTTTCAATATGCTACTATAGGAAGTAAAAGTCTGGCAATTATTGTTTACAACAAAATGACAACAAAATTGTTTTACATTTCCAGTGGTTCTCATTAAAAATTTGCATCCACAATGCAAAATTTGCAATTGGAGTGCAATTTTCGCATATTGCTTGGACGATACCGCCATCTTTGCATAATTATATCGAAAATATTCATCAAATTCAAGCTCAGTCTACTTGTGCTATGTATGACATCTAAAACCATGTCGAACTTAAACTAAAAATTAGAATCAGAAATTTTCCATTATTCCCATGAAAATCTGTAATCGCAATAAAGAATTTGCAGTCGAAACTCAATTCCTGCTTTACTACTACTACTACATACAACTCACCACAGCACCAAGCCGCCTGAGGCCAACACAGCTACGCACGCTCCTCCTCCACCCCAATCTATTCAAAGCCTCCCTTTTTACACCCGCCCAAGAAGTTCCCATTTCCTTTAAATCTTTCTTTTTGACGTCCTCCCACCCCAGACTGGGACGACCTGCTTTCCGTTTAGCCCTAGATGATTGGCCAAAAAGAACAATCTTCGGCAATCCGTCATCCTTCATCCGCACAACGTGCCCTAGCCACCTCAACCTTTCTTTCATTATAGCCCTAGAGAGCGGTATTGAACCACATTTTTCGTATAGCCTATTGTTTGAAATACGGTCAGTCAGCCGGGTACCCAGAACAATCCTTTAGCAATTTCTCTGGAAAACATCTAGCAAATCTTCATCCGCTTTTCGGAGCGTCCATGCTTCAGAGCCATATTTGACCACTTGTCATCACTGTAGCTTCTAATATTCTAATCTTGGTTTGCAGACTTATCTTCCTATTCTTCCAGACTTTTTTTTTACCTGTGAAAATATACCCTGAGCCTTGGCTATTCTATATTTAACATCTTTAGTGCTCCCACCATCTTTACTAATAATAATACCAAGGTAAGTGAAGTTGCCCACCTGATCAATCTTTTCATTACCCAACGTCACCTTTTCATCTTCAGTTATTCCTAGCCTTAGTCTTCCTAACATTAATTTTCAAACCAATTCTAGCAAAATGAACTCGCAAAACCTCTAAAACTTCATTCATTTTGCTCACAATTTCATCTAGGATGCTTAAATCATCAGCATAATCCAAGTCCAGGAGACTTCATCCTCCCCATTTGATTCCGTGGTCTCCCATTGCCTTTCCTGTGCTCCTTAAAAGGAAGTCCATCAAAATAATCCATACAAAGGGGGATAGAACACAACCCTACTTAACTCCCGAGGATTGGCGACCGCCGAGTTACGTTTAGCCAAGAAACTGACAAAACTTGGCGTTGATATGCTGATCTCAGTATTGCTTTGTGCTGGGGCAAATGGATTTTTTCTTCTTTTTTTTTTAATATGAGCTAGTGTTCTGAAACCAAAATAAGCTAGGAATAGAACAAGTATTTTGAATTATTATTTATATTATAGAGGTATCTAAACTATGTTGGAGTTTTATAAACGTCCGCGAGAAAAAAAGGCATAAAAGGTCAATGCCTGCACGTAATCTCCACAAATGAAAAATACTCGCTTGCCTTTGGGCTTCAGGTACAAAAAATTCATGCTCCCTTGTGGTGATTAGAAAATCAGTGACTGTCTGTAAAGGCACTCTGAAGGAATACTGGCTTCAGTTACCTATTGTAAGCCTATGACATTACAAGATTATTTTCAGATTATGGATTGAATGTGAATTACAGGCACTTGCCAATAAGGGAAGTTAAACTTAACAATCAGGCTCCATCGCGTGATATAAAATGTAAAAATATAACTATATAAGGTAACATATCTGTTCAGGGAGTCACTATTTATCCGGCAGCATCTTGTCTGCGATTTTCTATAGTCAGTTATTGATAAATTTTCGTAAGTCATCGGTATTTTTTTTTGGGGGGGGGGGGCAGTTAGTGGTCGTCAGTGGCTGGTTCACTGAAGATGCTTTTACGTTTCGGGATGGGGAATTAATTCTACGTAGTATAATTCTGGGGGGTTAAGAATTGAATAGCAGCACTGGTTTGTCCACAAGTCCCATGAGTTACAAACCTTCTCCCAGTAATGGGTTAAATTGCATGGTGATGCGAAACACCATCGCGGGAGGATCCTCTATAGGAGGACAACTACGGCAGGGGGTAAGATCCAGATCTATGGACAACGGCCTCTGCAAAGGGCTGCCTCGACCTTTTTGGGGTACCCGCGAAACTGGGGACCTTGCGGTCAACTCTATTCCCACTTGAGGAGTGGCGCCCCTCGAGGAAATTATAGCCTAGTAAACGACACAGCATTCGCAAGGGATTCTGACTAATGGACAATTTTTCTGGGCTTGGTATGTTTTGATGGGCCTCTTTGGGCTGAAAAACCTCTTCCTAGCTAATTTATCTATTATGGGTTGCTTCCCCTTAGTAGCATAATATTTGTAGGCATGAATATATAATGAGTCACAGGTAATAGGCTTGAGACTGTCTGTGCAGGATTTCGACTCTTGTTGATAGAAGGGCATCGCCAAGTGCTGAAAACCATGTTGTGACCAAGATGGGCCCAGGATTGCACAAAGCCTCCATTCATGGAGGTCCCAGGGACTTCTTGCTGTCCGGTTCTAAGCCGGCTTAAGCACTTCGGTGTAGACTTGAGAAGATATGTGATCCCCGTCCTGCACTGGTATCCGGGATCATTGCTTTTCCTGAGGCGAAAATAATTTCAATGATTTAAAGAACATGAAAATTGGAACTTGGAATGTTACGACATTAAAAAACGACTATCGTATCGACATTTTGACTGACGAATTCAGACGATTCGAACTGGATTTATTAGGAATTTCAGAAACTCATATCCCAGGGGTAGGAAGCATGAAATTAGGTGATATAGAATTTGTTTACTCAGGCAGGAAGGATGGGGTACATAGACAGGGAGTAGGGCTCATGATGAATAAGGAAGCTGCTAAGTCTTGTTTAGGCTGGGAAGATATTAATAATAGCATACTAATTGCTCATTTTATGACTAGAAAGTTCCGGGTATCAGTTATAGTAGTATACGCCCCTGTAGAACCGACTGACGAAGATACTAGTGACTCAGATGAATTTTACTTACAGTTACAGGAGCAAATAGACAGGGTCCCAGGTAGAAATATGATGTTATTACTGGGAGGTTTTAACGCCCAGGTGGGTAGAAATAGGGATAGATGGTATCCCTGCCTAGGTAAATTTGGTGTAGGAAAAGAAAACAGTAATGGATACAGACTTTTGCAATTTTGTAGGTATAACAATCTAGTTATAACCAATACGGTGTTTGGTCATAAAATGACTCATAAGTTAACATGGTATTCACGTGATGGTAAGACAGCAAACCTTATTGATTATGTTATAGTAAACCGAAGACTGGCAGGATCAATACAAGATACTAGGGTATATAGGAGTGCTGTTATTGATGTTAAAAGTAAAGATCACCATCTAGTAGTGTCAAGGGTTAATTTAAAGCTGAAATATCGGAAGGGTAACTACCTCCCGGGAAGTTATGATGTTGGTAGACTCCAGGATGAGAATTTGAGAGAAACTTTCCAGGAACAGTTGAATACTAAACTTGAGATTTATGGTTGTTTTAGTGCTTTATTATGTTGTAAGGCCCACAACAAGCCAAGCTTCTTGGGCCAAATAATTTTTCTTTACGTTTGTAATAGAGTTTAGTATTAATAAAATGATTGATGATTGATTGATTGATTGAGAGTTTAAAATTTGATAATGTGGAAGATGGTTGGAATAATTTTAGAAAAATAATTTGTGAAGTTGCTGAAGGTGTATTAGGGAAGAAAGCTAGAACTGCAGCTAAGAATATTAGTGAAAAAGCTTTATGTTTAATAGAAAGGAGAAAGGACTTGTACAAGAATTATCTGAGTGATAGATCGTATGAAAACAAAAGAAATGTAAAGAAAGCATTAAATTATGAACTAAGGAGGTGTGAAGCGGAGGCCATGGATAAAATTGCCGAGGATCTGGAAGATGCAGCTAGACGGCATAATAGTAAAATATTGTACTGGCACGTTAACAAATTGAGAGGGAGTAGTCAATCTGGACTTGGCCCAGTTAAAGATAGGAATGGGGTCGCAATTAGCGATAAGGAAAAAACTAATGAGAGATGGGCCGAACATTTTGAGAATTTGCTTAACCGAGATAGAGTTGCAGGAAAAAATATAGAGGAAAATGAAAAAGTTTGTGCCGCCATTTTTGGGTAATTTTATCGAACATATCTTTCAACGCTAAGCAAGGTCAACCTGAAAAATGTTTGGCCTTTACAAGCATGCCAAATTAAACCAAAAGTCTAAAATTTAGATTTTACATGTTCCCCATGAAAATTGGCAATCGCAAAATAAATTTGCAATTAAAATTGAATTTTCCTACTATGCTCTGAAAATGCCACCATTTTTGTGAAGTTTCATCGCTCAACGAGAATTTTCACCTGCGAAAAAAAAAAAACAAAAACAAAAAAACATCAGTGTTGCTTTTCAAAATAAGGAATTCTTATTGCTCCGAAAACCCTAAAACAGTAACCCTTAGTTCCGACATACCTCAGAAACTGTTCAGATTACGGACGGTTTTTTTACGGGCTGTTTTGTGGGAAAATAAACATTTACATGCGTTGTAATTTTCCAATGCACGCGAGAAAACGTGTTCAGGAATCAGGTGAATTGCAAATTGTTAAAAAAGGACTACATTGAAAAAATTATTTCTGTAAAAATTTTGCAGTAATTTGTGAGATTTCGCTGATTATTTTGTAGCAATAATAGTGGTTTAACAGCAGCAAATGAACTGAAAAATCTTCTATAAGGAAAGTCAAGAGTAGTTGGGATTTCTGTACATCGTGTCAGCGATTTTTAAAGTTTTTTGAGCGTTTTATTCCTATGCAAATTAAATGTTCGAATTGCGTTTTTTCGCCAATAGTGCCAAGTAGGAATTAAAGGCAATATCGAGAATTTCAAGCAAACAAGTTTTATATAGTTTGTATATGATTTGATGTCAGATATGGTGAAGTCCAATTGTGAAATCTGAAGTCACAAGGAGAATTTCGCTCTGAGATGCTAAAACACTACCATCTTTGTAAAGTTTTAACACGAAAACTGCAATAGCACCAATTGGAGGGGGAGGTTTCCCATCTAATTCTTATAAATACCCTTTTTGGGTATTTTTATTTAAAAATTTGGAAAAAAACAAAATAACCCCTCGCCCTTCTGGATTTGAAAAATAATTTGCCCTCCTCCTTCCCTCCCCCACGTTTTTGTGAGCTGGTGACACTGAGAAACTGCAAATTTTTGCTTGTAATTTACGTGATTTTTTTTTATTTCATCGTACTTGGATTGCGGAATGTAAAATTCTTGTCGCTTTTAAAATCATGTCAGAACTCAGGAGTAAAAAATCAGAAGCCAAAACTGAGGTAAAAATGTTGCACGGTTTGCATTCTAAGTTTCGCTAGTTTTTGCGATTCAATGGGAGACTAACACAAATGTTTGTAAATAAACATTTTGTGTTCATATAAAAATTTTGGCATACCCGAATAACTTTCAAACAAAGCCGGACCTTTTACCGAAAATAATAGATTTTGCTTAAATATTCGTCCGAAGGGAAAAAAACTGTCATATGAGCCCTCATGGTCAGGGCCAATATTTTGGCTCCTCGTAGTTGTTCAATTTTCTTTTTCATTCCTTGTTTCGATATTTTCCTTCGTTTTTATGTTTTTTCGACATGTGCGCATACATTCTATATGAGTCTAAATAAATATCGGACAGTTTTTTTTTTTTCCAAAAGCGTTGGATTTTTTTGCAAAATTTGGAAGGGTTTTCGACATTGTAGACTGCTACATACACGTTTTGGTACGATCGAGGGTATAATCTAGAATTCGGATTATTTTAGTATTATACTAAGATATGAATAGAATGGGAGGATGCACGGAAAGATTTAAGGGAAATGGGAACTTCCTGGGAGGGTGTGAAGAGGGAGGCTTAGAAAGGATTGGGATAGAAGAGGAGCGCGCGTTGCTGTGTAAGAAAATACCACCGCTGTATTTGCGAAATTTTATCACACATACTGCAAGTTTCCGTAAGGAGGGAAAGCTTATATTTTCCAACTTCCAGGGCAGTCGATTTTGTAATTGTGGCCTTTAAAAGCGTGCCAAGTTTAAACCAAAAATTTTGAAACTACAGGTTTTCAATGGTTCCCATTAAAATTTGCAATTCAATACATGGGCGTAGGGAAGGGGGGCAGGGGAGGGCAGCTGCCCCCACCCCAGAACTTCAAATTTACGCTAGATATTAACGAGAACTTTTCGTATGTCGAAATTTTTTGTTGGATGTTACCTGGTAGATGGTTAAAAAAGCTGGAAATAAACGGAAATTTCCAAATATCGTTTGCGATATCAACATTTAAGTTTCGATCTTCAATATTGATTTTCGGTCCGATATATAGATAGGTGACTGGCCCACGATCGGCTGATTTTGAATTACTTAATTCTCTATGAGTTGATTCAAGCGATAAGAAGTTGCTGAGCATGCCAAAGCAAAAGTAACTCGTTCAGTATCATCCTTGAAAAAGACAATTAGAAATACTCCGCCATTTTTCCACCTGGATGCCTCTTTATCCAAGTGGTCAAGAGTGCCAAACCTGGGCCACCCCGGCACTGGTTCGGACGTCTCTGGCTCATGTTTGGCCACCAGATAAAAGAAAACGAAAAGTGACCAGGGGAACATTAAAGCTTGTTTTTCGGCTATAAAATTAAGAAAGAATATGGTCAGCATAAAAAACTACAAAATGAATTTCATTAAGGTTTAAAAAAAACTAAAGAGTATTAATTTCAAATTATACATTGGCTGATCAACACCAAAAGTAAGCCGCTTCGCCAATCTTGGTGTTCTACCTGTCAGTGGTGGTAGTTTTATTTCAACTTCTCTCTTTAAGACAATATCCATCTCGTCAGTTAGCGCAAAGTCTCTTGCTCCAGTCTCCTTCCAAAAGTGTACCTTAAGTTCTTCAGTTGCTACTTTTTGATAATTATAATATTGTGAACAGAATTCTTTTTCTTGCTCTTCAGCTCAATCAGAATGTAATCGCCCGCCTTGACTTTCTTAGTGTCAAATTAGAAGTTGCTGGTAGGGGGCTCGTCTTCAATGTCTATGCTGGGGTCTGAAGAGTTTTTGTATACAGGATCATCTACGTCAGAATCGTCACTCTAACTGTAACTCTTGTTGCGAGAGACACACCTTTTGCTTTTAGTTTTTTCACTTGTCTGACTTTCTTCCGTTCCAGGACTAGGGCTTTTTGGCAGATACAGCTTTTATCCTAGCATTAATGCATTCTTTCATGGGGGTGTCAGTGAGCACTTCTGACTTTTTCATATTTTTTTTTCCTGTTGATTTTTCGTGTTGAGCCTTTTGGAAAGGGGTTTGCATGGGCGATCTCTTTAACGAATCATCTGTTGAGCTTTGCTTCTCATTTAGAGACAGAAACTGTGCTGTGTCTGTTTCAGGGTTTATGTTAAAGGAGTCTAAATGTCGCACAGGACTTGTGCTGAGCATAGAAACTTCTCTGACAAGTGCTTCCCTAGGTGTGGTAGGCATTCTGTCTGAGACATATGACAAGAAGAACTGATAATCCTTGAAGACATCTCCAATTGTGGGGTAGACACCACTTGCTCCGATTCCACTGATTATATTCTCAGGAGTGAAAGCCTTTGGATATGCTTTCCCCAGCAGCTCAGCAATATTATACAAATAGTTTTACATTTGTGGGCAGTCATAAAACTTGCAGCTTCCTGGTTGTAGTAGTCCTTAAGGCGCCCCATGACTATCATTCCTAGAGGTTGTAGTTTGTGAGTAGTGTGGGGAAGGACAGTTAAAAGGACAACACTATTATTTTTTAGCTAGATCAAGCAATTCAATGGTGTATCGGCTGATCTAGTGTTCTAATTTCAGAGGTACAGGTGACTGTTTGGAGAGTTTGACTTGATTGATAAAATGCTGCAAGTAAAGCAAAGAATGAGAGGCAGTCATCCAGCCAGAAGAAAGCTCCTACACTGTGATGAAAGCTCCTACACTGTGTTAAAGAAAGCTCCTACACTGTGACGGTTGAAAGCAGTTGTCCGTCATAGGCTTGTACTTTCTGGCGTTCTTTCTGATAGAGTTTTAAGGCAACCCATAAAAGCACGGTACCAATCTTTACCTGTAATTCCTCCACTGTCTCCACTGCCTTTGCAGTTCCGTTATCTGGTACTTTTATACTCTTAATAATGGCATAAGTGTATGCAAATTTACACGCTTCTAGGGGAATACATTCGAAAGCATATCAACTATCGTTTTCAAGTAAGTTTTTAGTCCTTTTTCTTGTTCCTCTGTAAATATTTATCATGTGTTGTAACAGGGTGTAAGGAAACTTAGGTCCAGACTTTTTAGAGGGATATTCAGCTTCTCAACCTTTTTTTTATGTAGTCTTGCAGCGTCCCTCTAGGGACAGCCATGGCACTTCTAGAGAGTCCAATTGACTTCTTGTAGAATAAGACAGAAAAAATTGCCGTCTTATTTTCTTCTGGATCACAGCCATCTTTCTTTCTTTTCTCTTCTATTTAGTTTTAAGCATTTTATCTTGAATGAAATTTAACAGGAAAAAATGGAGCTTCAGTTTACCTACTGTTCTGACAGGATTAAACAACGCCAGAATTAACACAGTTTTGGGTTTTAAGCTTGCCTTCAACTTTTAAATATGCTGTTTACACAGCTTTTACAAGCATTGCCCACTCTGGGACACCTTGGTACGGAATGCCGAATTTACCCCGGGTATTGTGGCCGAACATGGGGGTTCGCTATCCCGCAGGATGAAAAAATACTAACAGCAAACTGGTGAAGATGGCACGTCTCGGAAGCTGCCAAAAACAGGCAAATAATAAGAGAATACAATGTGAGTTTGCAACGCGAGTTTTCTAGTATTTGCAATTAGGCGTAGGCTTTCAGACAAAATTGAACAAAATTCCAGAGTTAATCACCATAAAACCTGATCCAATCTGAAATTTTTGGTAAAAGTATTAATTAAGGTCAGACATTTTAAAAACATACACTGCCATCTGTCAGAGCTTTTATAATCCACCAGAAGCCACATAGATTCTTATAATGAAACTGTTTGCTTTGGCTAAACGTGGGCCGGTCTCCCATATACCAATTTTAGTATTCAATTTTGCCCAACAGAAAACTTTTGGATTGAATTCTTAGAAGAAGCTGTTATCTAACCATAATGTGATTTGTATCAAATCGCTTTTGTGGTGTTTATGTTTTCTGGAAATTGGAAGTTGGATAGTGGGTCTCTTATATTATACTGTTGCAGGAAAAGTAGAACATGGAAAATGCTAAAGGCCGAGTTTTAGCTAAATATAGAATGACTAGTTTCTAAAGACCTATATTCAAAGGACCTTAGGAAGTATTCGTAAGACCCCTCCCCCCTCCATAACAGAAGCGGCTGGCCCCCTCTACACAAGATTCTGCCTACGCCCATGATTCAATATGCTACCATAGGAAGTAAAAGTCTGATATTTATTGTTTACAACAAAATTGTTCTACATTTCCAACAGTTCCCATCAAAATTTTTGCTTTCTTATGCAAATTAAATTGAAGACCTGTCAGTTGAGTGGTACTGGATGAAGATGTTTAGACTGAAGACTCGCAGTGGTGAAATCAAGTACCCGTAATTGCGGAAATCAATATCACTGATCTTCTCTTTACTAATTAGCCATGTACCAGATGAGCGTTTAATTAACCTCCTAAAATTAATCAAACAGACATCCGAGATAGTGTCGAGAATGTCACACTAGTCTCACTTATTCGAGTCAATTACTGGTTGAAAAACAAAGATAAAACTTCATCAACTGTCTGCATACCGAAATATGTTGTTGGCTTCAAGACGAAGGCAAACTACATGCGATGAATTGCTGGAGATGACACTTAATTAAACTTTTTTATGTGTTCTTGGTAGTGTAAAAGATATTATAAATATCATTATCTCAAGTAAAAAATAGCAATTTGATGGTGCGCTATGGTTTTTTCGTATAAATTGTATGGAAATATAGGGTGAAATATCCCTTTTTTCTAGGGTGAAATCAGACATAGAGACAGGGAATTTTAGGAAAAATTGATATAAAAATAGAGAATATTGAAATCCAAAAGTGGAAGCACTGAGACTCAACACAAATTTAAATAAGCATTTTATGTTTATAGAAGCGAGTTCAGTTATGAACTCGCTTCCGCTGTGTTAACATCTAATTGGTGTTTTCACTCTTGGTATTAGCTAATCGAAATTCCTCCTGTGTAACTTAAACATTCTTACAGACCGTACATGTCCCTGGACTTTCCTAAGTGATATTAGTGACCTTGATTCTTGTTAATTGGATTAAAGGATTTGCATTATAGTCGTGAACAGTGAAAAAAATCAGAGATGAGATTTTTAGTTCCAAATAGCTCATGTCTGACACAAAGGAACCTCCTGGAAAAGACATAGATGTCTCACCTTTCCTGCCCTCAAAAAGAAACTTAACTAGACCCCCCCCCCCCCCCGACTCCTATATCTAAATCAACCATACATCTTAAGGGGATACAAGATGGGAGACAAACACAGTAGGGTTCTCTGATATGCTGAATATGATGGTGTGATTTTCATTAAGGTTCTATAACTTTTAGGGGGTCTTTTCTCCTTTTTTCGAAAATAAGCCAAATATTCTCAGGCGCGTAACTTTTGATGGGTAAGATTAAACTTGATGAAACTTATATATTTGAAATCACAATTAAAATTTGATTCTTTTGATGTATCTATTGGTTTCAAAATTCCGTTTTTTAGACTTTCGATTACCATTGAGGCGGGTCGCTCCTTACTTACAGTTCGTTACCACGAACTGTTTGAAAAAAATCCTATTTTTTTTTCACAGATTAGTTTCAATGTGAAATATCCCCTCCAAGAACAAAATGCAGAGGTAAACAGGACAATTTGATGTATGGAATAATGGCGAATTTCAATGGAGGCAGTGAAAATTGTCTTAGCTAAATATGAAGCCCTAGGAAGCATCCAGCAGGGCTGGTCAAGAGGGTGAAAGATTCAACCCTAATTTACTTTGCGCAATCAATCCCCCGGTATACCCTCTGAGACCAGCAAGAGAGAGGTAGTGATATCACTTCTAGTGAATTTCTGATCCCAGAATGACAGAGCAAGTTCTTGCAGCCTAAGGTGTATCCAGGATTTTTTTTTTGGGATGGGAAGAGAATTGCAAAAAAAAGATCAAAAAGTTGTTTATGTGAATTTATATGCCGAAACCTGAGTTGTGCGTTTGTAAATAGACTTTTAAAGAAAGCTATTGACCAAACCCACAGAATGAGGTTCTACCTCTTTATGTACAGCGTGGATATCTCAGCTGCATTCGATTCAGTTTTGCAGTCTCAGGTGTTCCTGAAATTACTTGAGTATAGTGTGAATTCTCACGTCCTGGCACTTTGGTTTTTCTGATACTCTGCCAGTTTTGTGAAAGTTAAACTGACAGGAGATCAACTGAGAAGACCCATTAGATTCGTTCGAGGCCTTCGGCAAGGATCTGTATTAAGCCCTATCCTGTTTAATACCCTAATATCCGGAATAACAAAAAATATTGCTGGAGGCTTCAGTATCAATCTATATGATCTCAGTCTGCTTTCGTATGCTGACGACCTGCTGATGTCAAGCTGTAACCTTGTATCTCTACAAGAGGTTATTGACCGCCTCATAACTGGATAAGAATGTATCGGTCTGAGAGTTAATGCACTAAACACGGAGTTCTTAGAATTTTGTCCCTCGGCAAGGAAGTAGCAAAACAGTGATCTTACATTTGTGACGGTTGAACGAACCCAAATGTTCCCTGGAAAATCCATGAAGTCCCTGGAAATAATGTATGGTTGTGACACCAGAAATTCTCGTTTACTAATAATTGAGAAAATTACCAACAGTATTCGCTCAAGTTACGACAAGCTAGCCTCTCTGAAAATTAGTTTGAACAGGAAGGTTCTTGCAAAGCTTTATGCAGCGATTGTTCTCCCTTATCTGCTTTATGTGCAGGGTTGCCACCAGACCAAAAAATTTCGTAATGTCCAACTCTTAAAAACGTAACTTTTGATAGGAAAGTCTCTTTTCATGGCAGGGTGCCTTAATTTCGTTATCAAGAGCGGTACTTAAAGGAGGGAGAGGACATTTGTTGCCTGTATAATTTGAAAAATATATTTTCACGTAATCTCATTAAAAATCCTCCCTGCAACTTTTAAAAGGTGCCTAAAAAGTATACAATAATAACAATTCATGCTTCTTTACCTTCACGAAATTATTATTTATTGATCTGTAAGTGCTGCTTCCAGTTTACCTGCACAACAGAAAGACGCCCCCCCCCGATGCGTGTATAAAATCCCAGGCTACTATTCTGCTTATCTTATTGTTGTTGTTTTTAATTGCCATTATTGGTGTTTTAAACCAAAAGTTGATGAGTAATGCGTACAAAATAAAAGGCAAATCAATAAACACAGGACAGTTTAGAGTTTTGAAGAAAAGAAGAAAACTAACTATGTTTTTTTTATTTTATTTATTGTTAAATTTCATTAAAAACGATCTTAATAAATCCAGCTTCTTAAAAAGACCCAAAAAATCATTTTAATCGCTACCTTCCCGTCTAATATTTTAGATTGGCTTAGTCTCAGTCTCACCTCCTCTTGGTTCAAATTTGCATCGCTCCAACATGAAGATTTAAGCAATTCCGAGTGACAGAGTTTTTGTTTTGTTGTTATTTTATCGAACAAAAAAAATTTCAATCGTTGTCTTCAGTTCCTATACGAAACAAAAGTTATTTTGCATATTATGCATTTTTCTGTTTGTAATTTGAATCGTAACTCTCAACCAAAAGAAAGTAATAAATAAAAGAAGAGTTCACACAATTCAGCCCAAAGAATGTTAACCTAGAGCTGTTTTGATGGGTCTCACAAGTCCAAGCACGCACAAAAATTCGAAGGGGAGGAGGTCAAACAATAAAAAAAAAAAAAAATTAAACTCATTTTCAAAATGAACCAAAAAGTAGAGAATTATTTTTTTTCTCAGAAATATATGAATATAAGCGAAAATAAGGGGCATGAAAAGCATTGGGTTTTACATAACATAAACACCAAATTTATCTAGGTTTTAAATGCATAAACGAGAAAAGTTGATGAGTTGAGGAAAACAAATTAAAAAGATCAAATTATGCAAAAACGAATAGATTTTTTGCCCTGAATTTTCACTTATATTTAATATTTTCAAATTTTTAATTTTCAAATTAAAAAAAAAATATATAATGTATCATCCAAGATTACAACCTAAGTTAACACAGCCTCGGGGTGTGCTCCTACCGTTGTGCTATACTGATAAAAGTGGGAAGTAACTGAACATTCGGAAGTGGTTGAAAAATAGTTCACAAATAAAAAAAAAATTGTGTAACAAATAAATAAAAGGAAGATGGAACAAAAAGATCAGTGAGTTAATAAAAATGAACTGGAAATCATTTAATTAAAAAAATTAAGGGGGATAATAAAAAACCTATAATTTAATAAAGAAATGCCGAGAAATCTACGTTTTCAGGGGGTTGGGGCCCCAGTACAGCCTGCGTGGTCCCTATGAATCAGTTTTTAAGTAAACTGTAAGCCTACCCTATACAGATACAAGACTGTTTATCTTCTTCATAAAAATGGACATTAGTCTAGTTGTCGTTTTCTAAAGCCAAATATTTATTGATTGTCCTTTTCTGAAGAAAACATATTAAACACACAAGCAATACCATTAAATTATTTATTTTATACTATTTCTGAATATCATGTCCCCTTTTCTGAAAATACACCCACCCCGCTGATGGTCCGGGATATAGCCGTAGGAATATATTAAAAAAAGATCAACCAATAAAATTCTTACTTTACAATATGAAAGAACACGAAAGAATGTAACAAGAAAGAATGTCATCACAAGATTCGACACAACGATGAAATGTATTTATACAGTTATATATGGGACCGCAGATGGGAAGGGGGGTATAATTTCAAAAAAGTGACCATGATATTTGGAAAAAGTTTAGCATAAAATCGAAAATTCCGGCTCAAATAACCCCCCCCCCCCCCCCTCAGTGCTTAGATATAACCAAAAAATGGCTCATTTTTACAGTTTTATATATTTTGTCAATACCAGCTGTTCATAATCCCATATAAAAAGAGCAACTTTTATATATAACCTGATATTATGTCAAACCTATCAGAAGGGGGGGGGGAGGTTGTTACGGAAAGAATAATACATATATCATCGGTACTTGTCAATTAGCTGATACACACGCAAGATAGATGCTAAAGGAAACTAGTCAAACGGGTATCAGTCAGTAGAGAATTGGATCGCAAAGTCTGGTTTGTCATTGCATTTACAATATTTAAACTATTGTTTTTTTGGGGTTTTGGGGGGAAAAGGTACCTAGTTTAGATTACGTATTTAATATATACTATGCTTTACCCCCCACCCTAATGTGCAAATTTATAGCCCAAATTTGGTTCTAAACTGTTATATTTTCATCATATTTTGTTTTATTTCATTAGCATTAACTAATGAAACTAGCCCCTTCTCCATATAACTTTAGTATGACTGTAGACAGAACAAGATTCAAAGTCAACTAATGAAATTGAAAGTTGATGAGGTGACTAACTGATTATTGTCACTTGTCACTAAACAAATGATAACCGTATGCTCATGAGAGAGTATGCTTATGAGAGGAATGTTATCTTAACTTACTATGCGAGTAAGCGAAGCGGGTATTTTTTCATCCTAATAACTGAGTGATTGTTTGATAAGATTAAATGACCGCGATGTGAAAAAATGTCGATACTCATGTCAGTGTAATTAAAATGGGAAAAGCGGATTTTTTCACGGGGAAAAAAATAGATTGCTCAAAAAATGTGAAACTTCCTCATTATTCAAAAGCGTAACATAATTGCAACATAAATTCAAAAATGTAACAAAAATGTAACGTTTTTAGGACCGTAACGTAAAACGTACCGTTTTATTTCAAACGTACCAAAAATGATACGAACGTAACCTCGGTGGCAACCCTGTTTATGTGTCGCCGCTATGGGACTGGTTCACACAAACTGATAAGAATGAAACTTCAATCCGTAAATTACAAATACTTATGAGAGACACCCATTCGCTTAAGATCACAGTTTATACTGGATAATTATATAAACTGTGCTTAAGATCTCAAAATATGGTAGACCCAATTGTCATTGTATCATCTACTGAACAAATTTACAAAAAAGGGGTTCTAAACATTGTTCGAGTTTTTGCCTCTACATCTAATCTACGAGTGCGAATGAAGAAATTATTGTTTAATTGTATTCTCGGGTGTTGAAGTGTTTGTTTTTCCTTTTTCGGGTTTTATTACTCCGCTCTTTTTTTTCTTTAATGAGCGGGCAAAAATAAAATTATTATTATTTGTGTTAAGTTTTTAAGAGCCGGGCAAAATTTCGTGGGGGTTGGGTACAAAATGTAATGCTTTAGGCTTGCCTCGAGAATAATTTCTCATGGGTGTTAATTATCTTGACCTTAGCCTCTCAGATTTATTTTCTTTGGTGATAGCTCAAAGACCATGATCGTTTGAAGACTAGATACCAATGTTGAAACTAAATAAAGCCGTCATGGAGGAAAACAGAGCTATTTCTCAGTCGTTTTGTGGGATAGTTATGGACAAGTTTGTGCCATGACTAATGAAATACAAAGTTAGGCTGGGACAGCAAATGTCATCTTTATCTTTCTTAGCATAGACATTATTTATGGACCGTTCCTATAACTGGAAGATTAAAGAATTTATAAAGTATAAAGAGTCCCATACCCCAATCATTTCCCCTTATAGAAATCTATTTTCGGCTAACCATATTTCGATTTGCCGAATTCTTTCGGAGCAGACCAGCTTGTTAAAATAAAACATACAAAAAATTGGCGCTAAGTGTATCAATGAAAAAAAAGAGCTATTACTTGTGCAACTTGCAAAATATATACAAAATAACGGAAAACCCAACAGATAATTCATAGTTTCACAATTAACAAAAAGCTAAAAATCGACAAAAAATACATGACGAGAAAATAAAATATTTTTTTTATATATCTGGATATTATTTTGTGATCATCTATTTGGGAATGTCATAACCTTTACTAAGGTTGTGTATAACCTTAGTTATATCTTATACCTTAATCATTATTTCCTTTACTAAGTCCTTATTTTACTTAGTCTTTATTGCCTTTACTTAATTTTTATAAAGGTTTACTTAGTCCTTATTACCTTTACTAAAGTTAAGCATATGTGCCCTGACAAAAATCTTATTATTATTAAACATTTTCAATCAAATAATCGAGGATATTCAAAGAAAAAGAAGAATAACTGAAATCTACTGAAAACTAGATTTCGGATGGTCATCATGTTAAAGGACAAAGATGACAAAGCTGCTCAATAAAGGAGAAAAAATGCTCTAATATTTGAAATTTTAGCATGATAATTTAAAGACGATGAATGAACTACTTAAATTTCATTCCTTTCTGGTTCAAAACCACAGTTCTATAAACTGTGTTCAAAACTAAGAGCGAGGCAGATGAAATGTGGAAACCATTTCAGTCCATCTTGAGGTATTTTCAGTCCATCTTGAGGTACTAAGTACAAAGAAGAACGAAAGAAAAACAGTTTTAGCAATCTAAATGCGTTTTCAACCATAGTCATTACATAGTGATTATTCCCTTAGTTTATATGATTCCATCGGTCCTGGGCCAATTGCCAAATGATAAATTTAGCCCTAATAGGAGGTAAGGCGAAAAAGGTGGCTTTTGGAGAAGAATTGTTTCAGCACATTACTTCACGAAAAGTGTTTCAGTATTCTAACTCAAGGATTGCTTAATTACTTAAGAGTTATGAAGAATAAAGATAAAGTTAAATGAGATAATAAAGTAGTGCAAAATCTTGTAATTTAACATAAAAAGAAAGGAAAAAACGGGCAGTATCTCGAGTAGTATTTCGAGTATCTCGAGAGCAGTATTTCGAGTAAGATTACAAGGTAACGGAAGCAAAGGTGAGATATTTACTGAATTGTTTAAAAGAATACGATAGTACGGAAGATTGTGGTTTGAGGTGTGTTGAATATGAAGATAAAAGAAGAGATTTTGAAAACCAATGAGAAGGTCGCTCACAGTTATTTCTTAGTGAAATGATTTGAAAGTTTGATCTGATTTCTTCATCTTTTTATTTTTATTTTGTGCTCAAAATCCATCAAACGTTCTCTTTAAAACTGTTCGAATCAATAGGTATATTTACAGACAATTTTTGTCAGAAATTTGTCAAGTTTTGTGGGAAAATAAACATTCACATGCGTTGTAATTTTCCAATGCGCGCGAGAAAACGTGTTCAGGAATCAGGTGAGTAGCAAATTGTTAAAAAAGGACTATATTGAAAAAAATTATTTCTGTAAAAATTTTGTTGTAATTTGTGAGATTTCGCTGATTATTTTGTAGCAATAATAGTGAATTAACAGCAGCAAATGAACTGAAAAATCAAGGAGGCACACTTGTGCCTCTATAAAGAGGCGACCCACCACAATGTTAAGCGATTTCAGGTCCTAGAGGTCGCAGAGAGACGGCGGTAATCGCATTTTGTAGCCCAAGCTCAAACTAAGAAACTTGAAAATTTCATCCTCCTCCGACTTTATCTTCATGGGGTAAACTGGGCCGGAAGTTTCGACCCTCCCACCACAGCCCCCCTTTAACGTTGTCCGATTGGGCTGAAATTTAGAGGTTAAGCTTTCCTAGGGCCCGGGAGCTTATCCTCGAAATTTCAGCTTAATCCGATCACTCCTTCCCTGTTTTCAAAAAACCAAATATAGCCACTTAAAATTCATCATTCTTTTTTTCTTAGCCACGCCTACAGGCCACAGTTGGCAACTGATCCGGGTGAATGAGGACTCATTCGAAGCAGAATTCGACCTGTTAGGGCCTTTTGATATTTTCAGACCGAAAAAATTATCCCCCGAATTTACATTTACGAAAAACCTCGTTTTCCTATAAGAACCCGCTATAAGCGGGCTAGCCCGCGAAGACGCGGGCTCGTTTTCCTATAAGAGCCCGCAAGCGATTTCCGGTCCTAGCGGTCGCAGAGAGACAGCGGTAATCGCATTTTGTAGCCCAAGCTCAAACTAAGAAACGTGCAAAATTTCACCCCCTTTCCGACTTTATCAAGGAGGCACACTTGTGCCTCTATAAAGAGGCGACCCACCACAATGTTAAGTGATTTCAGGTCCTAGAGGCCGCAGAGAGACGGCGGTGATCGCATTTTGTAGCCCAAGCTCAAACTAAGAAACTTGCAAAATTTCATCCTCCTCCGACTTTATCTTCATGGGGTAAACTGGGCCGGAAGTTTTGACCCTCCCACCACAGCCCCCCTTTAACGTTGTCCGATTGGGCTGAAATTAAGAGGTTTAGCATTCCTAGGGCCCGGGAGCTTATCCTCGAAAGTTCAGCTCAATCCGATCACTCCTTCCCTGTTTTCAAAAAACCAAATATAGCCACTTAAAATTCATTTTTTTTTTCTTAGCCACGCCTACAGGCCACAGTTGGCAACGGATCCGGGTGAATGAGGACTCATTCGAAGCAGAATTCGACCTGTTAGGGCCTTTTGATATTTTCAGACCGAAAAAATTATCCCCCGAATTTACATTTACGAAAAACCTCGTTTTCCTATAATAGCCCATGTTAATTTTTCCCACCACAACCCCCCTTTAACGTTGTTTGATCGGGCTGAAATTTAGAGGATAAGCTTTCCTGGGGCCTGGGAGCTTATCCTCGAAATTTCAGCTCAATCTGATCACTTCTTCCCTGTTTTCCAAAAACCAAATATCAAGTTTTGCTTGCGTCAAAAAGATTCCCCTTACTAAAAAACAGTTACAGTTATGTCTCTTTAGTGCAGCGGTTGAGACTCCTGGCTGTCAGGCGGAAAGGATGCGGCACTAGACCCTTAAGGTCCAAACCGGCGGTGCTGATCTACGTTTCGTGGCCCTTCAGTCAGGAAGTGCAATGGGGGGCTGGGGGCCAGCCAACCTATGCTTTCGCAAAAAACCCGGGCGGAAAACCCGGGTTCGATTCACCGTTAGATAAAATTTTTTATATTCTGAATTTAAATTTTAAAAAAGCAACTCAGTTTCTTTTTTAAATTATTTGAAAAAAATTACGTTTTCTAAAGAGTTAAAGAGGATGAGTTACAAGGTCGACCCTTAAAACACCCTGTCGAGAAAAAAAAGAATAATACACAATCATCTAACAGTTAGTCAAGCAATAATAAGTAATAAACTGTACAAAAACGTGCAGAAATTATTTGAAAAAACTACGTTTTCTAAAGAGTTAAAGAGGCTGAGTTACAAGGTCGAACCTTAAAACGTACAGGGATTAGGAGGCACAGTTGGGGGGCTGCCGCCCCCTAAACCCCCCGCTTTCGCAGCCTGTAAATAAAAAAAAAAGTTTTTGAAAGTGAAAGTAAGGAGCGACATTAAATCTTAAAACGATCAGAAATTATTCCGTATATGAAAGGGGCTGTGCCCTCCTCAACGCCTCGCTCTTTACGCTAAAGTTTTTATTGTTTAAAAAAAAGAGTTGTGAGAAAGTCAAACTTTAGCGTAAAGAGCGAGGCGTTGAGGAGGGCACAGCCCCTTTCAGATACGGAATAATTTCTGATCGTTTTAAGATGTAATGTCGCTCCTTACTGTCACTTTAAAAAACTTTTTTTTTTATTTACAGGCTGCGAAAGTGGGGGGTTTGGGGGGCGGCAGCCCCCCAACTGTGCATCCTAATCCCTGTACGTTTTAAGGTTCGACCTTGTAACTCAGCCTCTCCAACTCTTTAGAAAACGTAGTTTTTTTCAAATAATTTTTGCACGTTTTTGTATTTCAGCTTTATTTCAATAGCTTTATTTCATTTTTAAGGTTAATTTAGACGAGGTTACGTGCGCGCACGTAACCTCGTCTAAATTAACCTTAAAAAATGAAATAAGGCTATGTCGACTTTGCATATTTTATTCAACATATCCGACAATTGATGCAGAAAAAGCATAGAGTTTGTTACTTACTTACTTACATTTTTTTTCCATAATTTCTTGAATTAAATTTCTGTATTGTGCATCCAAATGCGGAATTCAAGAAAGAGTTTGTTACTTACTTGCGATTTTTTCATAATTTCTTGAATAAAGTATCTGTATTGTGTATCCAAGGTTTAAGTTTTGATGTTGCTCCTTACTTTCAGTTGAAGAAACGATATTCCAATTCTTGCATTTCACGAAAGAAATTCAAAATGAACTTTGAAAAATTAAGAGAATGTAACTGTGACAAGGTAAAGCACAACAAAACACTACTGAAATATTCCAACTCTTGCATTATAATGAAAGAAATTCAAAATGAACTATGAAAATCAACAGAATGTAACTGTGACAAGGTAAAGCACAACAAAACACTACTGAAACATTCCTACTCTTGCATTTCACGACAGAAATTCAAAATGAACTTCGAAAAATCAAGAGAATGTAACTGTGACAAGGTAAAGCACAACAAGTCATTACTGAAATATTCCAACTCTTGCATTTCACGACAGAAATTCAAAATGAACTTTGAAAAATCATGAGAATGTAGCTGTGACAAGGTAAACCACAACAAGACACTACTGAAATATTCCAATTATTGCATTTCACGAAAGAAATTCAAAATGAACTTTGAAAAATTAAGAGAATGTAACTGTGACAAGGTAAAGCACAACAAAACACTACTGAAATATTCCAACTCTTGCATTTCAATGAAAGAAATTCAAAATGAACTATGAAAATCAACAGAATGTAACTGTGACAAGGTAAAGCACAACAAAACACTACTGAAATATTCCAACTCTTGCATTTCACGACAAAAATTCAAAATGAACTTCGAAAAATCAAGAGAATATAACTGTGACAAGGTAAAGCACAACAAGTCACTACTGAAATATTCCAACTCTTGCATTTCAACGAAAGAAATCCAAAATGAACTTTGAAAAATCATGAGAATGTAGCTGAGACAAGGTAAACAACGACAAGACACTACTGAAATATTCCAATTCTTGCATTTCACGAAAGAAATTCAAAATAAACTTTGAAAAATTAAGAGAATGTAACTGTGACAAGGTAAAGCACAACAAAACACTACTGAAATATTCCAACACTTGCATTTCAATGAAAGAAATTCAAAATGAACTATGAAAATATACAGAATATAACTGTGACAAGGTAAAGCACAACAAAACACTACGGAAATATTCCAACTCTTGCATTTCACGACAGAAATTCAAAATGAACTTCGAAAAATCAAGAGAATGTAACTGTGACAAGGTAAAGCACAACAAGTCACTACTGAAATATTCCAACTCTTGCATTTCACGACAGAAATTCAAGATGAACTTTGAAAAATCATGATAATGTAGCTGTGACAAGGTAAACCACGACAAGACACTACTGAAATATTCCAGTTCTTGCATTTCACGAAAGAAATTCAAAAGAACTTTGAAAAATTAAGAGAATGTAACTGTGACAAGGTAAAGCACAACAAAACACTACTGAAATATTCCAACTCTTGCATTTCACGACAGAAATTCAAAATGAACTTCGAAAAATCAAGAGAATGTAACTGTGACAAGGTAAAGCACAACAAGTCACTACTGAAATATTCCAACTCTTGCATTTCAATGAAAGAAATTCAAAATGAACTATGAAAATCAACAGAATGTAACTGTGACAAGGTAAAGCACAACAAAACACTACTGAAATATTCCAACTCTTGCATTTCACGACAGAAATTCAAAATGAACTTCGAAAAATCAAGAGAATGTAACTGTGACAAGGTAAAGCACAACAAGTCACTACTGAAATATTCCAACTCTTGCATTTCACGACAGAAATTCAAGATGAACTTTGATAAATCATGAGAATGTAGCTGTGACAAGGTAAACCACGACAAAACACTACTGAAATATTCCAATTATTGCATTTCACGAAAGAAATTCAAAAGGAACTTTGAAAAATTAAGAGAATGTAACTGTGACAAGGTAAAGCACAACAAAACACTACTGAAATATTCCAACTCTTGCATTTCAATGAAAGAAATTCAAAATGAACTATGAAAATCAACAGAATGTAACTGTGACAAGGTAAAGCACAACAAAACACTACTGAAATATTCCAACTCTTGCATTTCAATGAAAGAAATTCAAAATGAACTATGAAAATCAACAGAATGTAACTGTGACAAGGTAAAGCACAACAAAACACTACTGAAATATTCCAACTCTTGCATTTCACGACAGAAATTCAAAATGAACTATGAAAATTAACAGAATGTAACTGTGACAAGGTAAAGCACAACACAACACTACTGAAACATTCCAATTCTTGCATTTCACGACAGAAATTCAAAATGAACTATGAAAATCAACAGAATGTAACTGTGACAAGGTAAAGCACAACAAAACACTACTGAAATATTCCAAATCTTGCATTTCAATGAAAGAAATTCAAAATGAACTATGAAAATCAACAGAATGTAACTGTGACAAGGTAAAGCACAACAAAATACTACTGAAATATTCCAATTCTTGCATTTCACGACAGAAATTCAAAATGAACTTCGAAAAATCAAGAGAATGTAACTGTGACAAGGTAAAGCATAACAAGTCACTACTGAAATATTCCAACTCTTGCATTTCACGACTGAAATTCAAAATAAACTTGGAAGAATTAAGAGAATGTAACTGTGACAAGGTAAAGCACAACAAAACACTACTGAAATATTCCAACTCTTGCATTTTACGACAGAAATTCAAAATGAACTATGAAAATCAACAGAATGTAACTGTGACAAGCTAAAGCACAACAAAACACTACTGAAATATTCCAACTCTTGCATTTCACGACAGAAATTCAAAATGAACTTTGAAAAATCATGAGAATGTAGCTGTGACAAGGTAAAGCACGACAAGACACTACTGAAATATTCCAATTCTTGCATTTCACGAAAGAAATTCAAAATGAACTTTGAAAAATTAAGAGAATGTAACTGTGACAAGGTAAAGCACAACAAGTCACTACTGAAATATTCCAACTCTTGCATTTCACGACAGAAATTCAAGATGAACTTTGAAAAATCATGAGAATGTAGCTGTGACAAGGTAAACCACGACAAGACACTACTGAAATATTCCAATTCTTGCATTTCACGAAAGAAATTCAAAATGAACTTTGAAAAATTAAGAGAATGTAACTGTGACAAGGTAAAGCACAACAAAACACTACTGAAATATTCCAACTCTTGCATTTCAATGAAAGAAATTCAAAATGAACTATGAAAATCAACAGAATGTAACTGTGACAAGGTAAAGCACAACAAAACACTACTGAAATATTCCAACTCTTGCATTTCACGACAGAAATCCAAAATGAACTTCGAAAAATCAAGAGAATGTAACTGTGACAAGGTAAAGCACAACAAGTCACTACTGAAATATTCCAACTCTTGCATTTCACGACAGAAATTCAAGATGAACTTTGATAAATCATGAGAATGTAGCTGTGACAAGGTAAAGCACAACAAAACACTACTGAAATATTCCAACTCTTGCATTTCAATGAAAGAAATTCAAAATGAACTATGAAAATCAACAGAATGTAACTGTGACAAGGTAAAGCACAACAAAACACTACTGAAATATTCCAACTCTTGCATTTCACGACAGAAATTCAAAATGAACTTCGAAAAATCAAGAGAATGTAACTGTGACAAGGTAAAGCACAACAAGTCACTACTGAAATATTCCAACTCTTGCATTTCACGACAGAAATTCAAGATGAACTTTGAAAAATCATGAGAATGTAGCTGTGACAAGGTAAACCACGACAAGACACTACTGAAATATTCCAATTCTTGCATTTCACGAAAGAAATTCAAAATGAACTTTGAAAAATTAAGAGAATGTAACTGTGACAAGGTAAAGCACAACAAAACACTACTGAAATATTCCAACTCTTGCATTTCAATGAAAGAAATTCAAAATGAACTATGAAAATCAACAGAATGTAACTGTGACAAGGTAAAGCACAACAAAACACTACTGAAATATTCCAACTCTTGCATTTCACGACAGAAATTCAAAATGAACTTCGAAAAATCAAGAGAATGTAACTGTGACAAGGTAAAGCACAACAAGTCACTACTGAAATATTCCAACTCTTGCATTTCACGAAAGAAATTCAAAATGAACTTTGAAAAATTAAGAGAATGTAACTGTGACAAGGTAAAGCACAACAAAACACTACTGAAATATTCCAACTCTTGCATTTCAATGAAAGAAATTCAAAATGAACTATGAAAATCAACAGAATGTAACTGTGACAAGGTAAAGCACAACAAAACACTACTGAAATATTCCAACTCTTGCATTTCACGACAGAAATTCAAAATGAACTTCGAAAAATCAAGAGAATGTAACTGTGACAAGGTAAAGCACAACAAAACACTACTGAAATATTCCAACTCTTGCATTTCAATGAAAGAAATTCAAAATGAACTATGAAAATCAACAGAATGTAACTGTGACAAGGTAAAGCTCAACAAAACACTACTGAAATATTCCAACTCTTGCATTTCAATGAAAGAAATTCAAAATGAACTATGAAAATCAACAGAATGTAACTGTGACAAGGTAAAGCACAACAAAACACTACTGAAATATTCCAACTCTTGCATTTCACGACAGAAATTCAAAATGAACTATGAAAACTAACAGAATGTAACTGTGACAAGGTAAAGCACAACACAACACTACTGAAACATTCCAATTCTTGCATTTCACGACAGAAATTCAAAATGAACTATGAAAATCAACAGAATGTAACTGTGACAAGCTAAAGCACAACAAAACACTACTGAAATATTCCAAATCTTGCATTTCAATGAAAGAAATTCAAAATGAACTATGAAAATCAACAGAATGTAACTGTGACAAGGTAAAGCACAACAAAATACTACTGAAATATTCCAATTCTTGCATTTCACGACAGAAATTCAAAATGAACTTCGAAAAATCAAGAGAATGTAACTGTGACAAGGTAAAGCATAACAAGTCACTACTGAAATATTCCAACTCTTGCATTTCACGACTGAAATTCAAAATAAACTTGGAAGAATTAAGAGAATGTAACTGTGACAAGGTAAAGCACAACAAAACACTACTGAAACATTCCAATTCTTGCATTTCACGACAGAAATTCAAAATGAACTATGAAAATCAACAGAATGTAACTGTGACAAGCTAAAGCACAACAAAACACTACTGAAATATTCCAACTCTTGCATTTCACGACAGAAATTCAAAATGAACTTTGAAAAATCATGAGAATGTAGCTGTGACAAGGTAAAGCACGACAAGACACTACTGAAATATTCCAATTCTTGCATTTCACGAAAGAAATTCAAAATGAACTTTGAAAAATTAAGAGAATGTAACTGTGACAAGGTAAAGCACAACAAAACACTACTGAAATATTTCAACTCTGGCATTTCGCGAAAGAAATTCAAAATTAACTATGAAAATCAACAGAATATAACTGTGACAAGGTAAAGCACAACAAAACAGTACTGAAATATTCCAACTCTTGTATTTCACGACGGAAATTCAAAATGAACTTCGAAAAATCAAGAGAATGTAACTGTGACAAGGTAAAGCACAACAAGTCACTACTGAAATATTCCAACTCTTGCATTTCACGACAGAAATTCAAAATGAACTTTGAAAAATCATGAGAATGTAGCTGTGACAAGGTAAACCACGACATGACACTACTGAAATATTCCAATTCTTGCATTTCACAAAAGAAATTCAAAATGAACTCTGAAAAATTAAGAAAATGTAACTGTGACAAGGTAAAGCACAACAAAACACTACTGTAATATTCCAACTCTTGCATTTCACGACAGAAATTCAAAATGAACTTTGAAAAATCATGAGAATGTAGCTGTGACAAGGTAAACCACGACAAGACACTACTGAAATATTCCAACTCTTGCATTTCACGACAGAAATTCAAAATGAACTTTGAAAAATTAAGAGAATGTAACTGTGACAAGGTAAAGCACAACAAAACACTACTGAAATATTCCAACTCTTGCATTTTAATGAAAGAAATTCAAAATGAGATATGAATATCAACAGAATGTAACTGTGACAAGGTAATGCACAACAAAACAATACTGAAATATTCCAATTCTTGCATTTCACGAAAGAAATTCAAAATGAACTTTGAAAAAGTAAGAGAATGTAACTGTGACAAGGTAAAGCACAACAAGTCACTACTGAAATATTCCAACTCTTGCATTTCAACGAAAGAAATCCAAAATGAACTTTGAAAAATTAAGAGAATGTAGCTGTGACAAGGTAAACCACAACAAAACAATAATGAAATATTCCAATTCTTGCATTTCGCGAAAGAAATTCAAAATGAACTTCGAAAAATAAAGAGAATGTAACTGTGACAAGGTAAAGCACAACAAGTCACTACTGAAATATTCCAACTCTTGCATTTCAATGAAAGAAATTCAAAATGAACTATGAAAATCAACAGAATGTAACTGTGACAAGGTAAAGCACAACAAAACACTACTGAAATATTTCAACTCTTGCATGTTACGACAGAAATTCAAAATGAACTTTGACAAATCAAGAGAATGTAACTGTGACAAGGTAAAGCACAACAAGTCACTACTGAAATATTCCAACTCTTGCATTTCAATGAAAGAAATTCAAAAAGAACTATGAAAATCAACAGAATGTAACTGTGATAAGGTAATGCACAACAAAACACTACTGAAATATTCCAACTCTTGCATTTCAACGAGAGAAATTCAAAATGAACTTCGAAAAATCAAGAGAATGTAACTGTGACAAGGTAAAGCACAACAAGACACTACTGAAATATTCCAACTCATGCATTTTACGACAGAAATTCAAAATGAACTTCGAAAAATCAAGAGAATGTAACTGTGACAAGGTAAAGCACAACAAGTCACTACTGAAATATTCCAACTCTTGCATTTCAATGAAAGAAATTCAAAATGAACTATGAAAATCAACAGAATGTAACTGTGACAAGGTAAAGCACAACAAAACACTACTGAAATATTCCAATTCTTGCATTTCAAGGGAAGAAATCCTAAATGAACTTTGAAAAATCATGAGAATGTAGCTGAGACAAGGTAAACAACGACAAGACACTACTGAAATATTCCAATTCTTGCATTTCAACGAAAGAAATCCAAAATGAACTTTGAAAAATCATGAGAATGTAGCTGAGACAAGGTAAACAACGACAAGACACTACTGAAATATTCCAATTCTTGCATTTCACGAAAGAAATTCAAAATAAACTTTGAAAAATTAAGAGAATGTAACTGTGACAAGGTAAAGCACAACAAAACACTACTGAAATATTCCAACACTTGCATTTCAATGAAAGAAATTCAAAATGAACTATGAAAATATACAGAATATAACTGTGACAAGGTAAAGCACAACAAAACACTACGGAAATATTCCAACTCTTGCATTTCACGACAGAAATTCAAAATGAACTTCGAAAAATCAAGAGAATGTAACTGTGACAAGGTAAAGCACAACAAGTCACTACTGAAATATTCCAACTCTTGCATTTCACGACAGAAATTCAAGATGAACTTTGAAAAATCATGATAATGTAGCTGTGACAAGGTAAACCACGACAAGACACTACTGAAATATTCCAATTCTTGCATTTCACGAAAGAAATTCAAAAAGAACTTTGAAAAATTAAGAGAATGTAACTGTGACAAGGTAAAGCACAACAAAACACTACTGAAATATTCCAACTCTTGCATTTCACGACAGAAATTCAAAATGAACTTCGAAAAATCAAGAGAATGTAACTGTGACAAGGTAAAGCACAACAAGTCACTACTGAAATATTCCAACTCTTGCATTTCAATGAAAGAAATTCAAAATGAACTATGAAAATCAACAGAATGTAACTGTGACAAGGTAAAGCACAACAAAACACTACTGAAATATTCCAACTCTTGCATTTCACGACAGAAATTCAAAATGAACTTCGAAAAATCAAGAGAATGTAACTGTGACAAGGTAAAGCACAACAAGTCACTACTGAAATATTCCAACTCTTGCATTTCACGACAGAAATTCAAGATGAACTTTGATAAATCATGAGAATGTAGCTGTGACAAGGTAAACCACGACAAAACACTACTGAAATATTCCAATTATTGCATTTCACGAAAGAAATTCAAAAGGAACTTTGAAAAATTAAGAGAATGTAACTGTGACAAGGTAAAGCACAACAAAACACTACTGAAATATTCCAACTCTTGCATTTCAATGAAAGAAATTCAAAATGAACTATGAAAATCAACAGAATGTAACTGTGACAAGGTAAAGCACAACAAAACACTACTGAAATATTCCAACTCTTGCATTTCAATGAAAGAAATTCAAAATGAACTATGAAAATCAACAGAATGTAACTGTGACAAGGTAAAGCACAACAAAACACTACTGAAATATTCCAACTCTTGCATTTCACGACAGAAATTCAAAATGAACTATGAAAATTAACAGAATGTAACTGTGACAAGGTAAAGCACAACACAACACTACTGAAACATTCCAATTCTTGCATTTCACGACAGAAATTCAAAATGAACTATGAAAATCAACAGAATGTAACTGTGACAAGGTAAAGCACAACAAAACACTACTGAAATATTCCAAATCTTGCATTTCAATGAAAGAAATTCAAAATGAACTATGAAAATCAACAGAATGTAACTGTGACAAGGTAAAGCACAACAAAATACTACTGAAATATTCCAATTCTTGCATTTCACGACAGAAATTCAAAATGAACTTCGAAAAATCAAGAGAATGTAACTGTGACAAGGTAAAGCATAACAAGTCACTACTGAAATATTCCAACTCTTGCATTTCACGACTGAAATTCAAAATAAACTTGGAAGAATTAAGAGAATGTAACTGTGACAAGGTAAAGCACAACAAAACACTACTGAAATATTCCAACTCTTGCATTTTACGACAGAAATTCAAAATGAACTATGAAAATCAACAGAATGTAACTGTGACAAGCTAAAGCACAACAAAACACTACTGAAATATTCCAACTCTTGCATTTCACGACAGAAATTCAAAATGAACTTTGAAAAATCATGAGAATGTAGCTGTGACAAGGTAAAGCACGACAAGACACTACTGAAATATTCCAATTCTTGCATTTCACGAAAGAAATTCAAAATGAACTTTGAAAAATTAAGAGAATGTAACTGTGACAAGGTAAAGCACAACAAGTCACTACTGAAATATTCCAACTCTTGCATTTCACGACAGAAATTCAAGATGAACTTTGAAAAATCATGAGAATGTAGCTGTGACAAGGTATACCACGACAAGACACTACTGAAATATTCCAATTCTTGCATTTCACGAAAGAAATTCAAAATGAACTTTGAAAAATTAAGAGAATGTAACTGTGACAAGGTAAAGCACAACAAAACACTACTGAAATATTCCAACTCTTGCATTTCAATGAAAGAAATTCAAAATGAACTATGAAAATCAACAGAATGTAACTGTGACAAGGTAAAGCACAACAAAACACTACTGAAATATTCCAACTCTTGCATTTCACGACAGAAATCCAAAATGAACTTCGAAAAATCAAGAGAATGTAACTGTGACAAGGTAAAGCACAACAAGTCACTACTGAAATATTCCAACTCTTGCATTTCACGACAGAAATTCAAGATGAACTTTGAAAAATCATGAGAATGTAGCTGTGACAAGGTAAAGCACAACAAAACACTACTGAAATATTCCAACTCTTGCATTTCAATGAAAGAAATTCAAAATGAACTATGAAAATCAACAGAATGTAACTGTGACAAGGTAAAGCACAACAAAACACTACTGAAATATTCCAACTCTTGCATTTCACGACAGAAATTCAAAATGAACTTCGAAAAATCAAGAGAATGTAACTGTGACAAGGTAAAGCACAACAAGTCACTACTGAAATATTCCAACTCTTGCATTTCACGACAGAAATTCAAGATGAACTTTGAAAAATCATGAGAATGTAGCTGTGACAAGGTAAACCACGACAAGACACTACTGAAATATTCCAATTCTTGCATTTCACGAAAGAAATTCAAAATGAACTTTGAAAAATTAAGAGAATGTAACTGTGACAAGGTAAAGCACAACAAAACACTACTGAAATATTCCAACTCTTGCATTTCAATGAAAGAAATTCAAAATGAACTATGAAAATCAACAGAATGTAACTGTGACAAGGTAAAGCACAACAAAACACTACTGAAATATTCCAACTCTTGCATTTCACGACAGAAATTCAAAATGAACTTCGAAAAATCAAGAGAATGTAACTGTGACAAGGTAAAGCACAACAAGTCACTACTGAAATATTCCAACTCTTGCATTTCACGAAAGAAATTCAAAATGAACTTTGAAAAATTAAGAGAATGTAACTGTGACAAGGTAAAGCACAACAAAACACTACTGAAATATTCCAACTCTTGCATTTCAATGAAAGAAATTCAAAATGAACTATGAAAATCAACAGAATGTAACTGTGACAAGGTAAAGCACAACAAAACACTACTGAAATATTCCAACTCTTGCATTTCACGACAGAAATTCAAAATGAACTTCGAAAAATCAAGAGAATGTAACTGTGACAAGGTAAAGCACAACAAAACACTACTGAAATATTCCAACTCTTGCATTTCAATGAAAGAAATTCAAAATGAACTATGAAAATCAACAGAATGTAACTGTGACAAGGTAAAGCTCAACAAAACACTACTGAAATATTCCAACTCTTGCATTTCAATGAAAGAAATTCAAAATGAACTATGAAAATCAACAGAATGTAACTGTGACAAGGTAAAGCACAACAAAACACTACTGAAATATTCCAACTCTTGCATTTCACGACAGAAATTCAAAATGAACTATGAAAACTAACAGAATGTAACTGTGACAAGGTAAAGCACAACACAACACTACTGAAACATTCCAATTCTTGCATTTCACGACAGAAATTCAAAATGAACTATGAAAATCAACAGAATGTAACTGTGACAAGCTAAAGCACAACAAAACACTACTGAAATATTCCAAATCTTGCATTTCAATGAAAGAAATTCAAAATAAACTATGAAAATCAACAGAATGTAACTGTGACAAGGTAAAGCACAACAAAATACTACTGAAATATTCCAATTCTTGCATTTCACGACAGAAATTCAAAATGAACTTCGAAAAATCAAGAGAATGTAACTGTGACAAGGTAAAGCATAACAAGTCACTACTGAAATATTCCAACTCTTGCATTTCACGACTGAAATTCAAAATAAACTTGGAAGAATTAAGAGAATGTAACTGTGACAAGGTAAAGCACAACAAAACACTACTGAAACATTCCAACTCTTGCATTTTACGACAGAAATTCAAAATGAACTATGAAAATCAACAGAATGTAACTGTGACAAGCTAAAGCACAACAAAACACTACTGAAATATTCCAACTCTTGCATTTCACGACAGAAATTCAAAATGAACTTTGAAAAATCATGAGAATGTAGCTGTGACAAGGTAAAGCACGACAAGACACTACTGAAATATTCCAATTCTTGCATTTCACGAAAGAAATTCAAAATGAACTTTGAAAAATTAAGAGAATGTAACTGTGACAAGGTAAAGCACAACAAAACACTACTGAAATATTCCAACTCTTGCATTTCGCGAAAGAAATTCAAAATTAACTATGAAAATCAACAGAATACAACTGTGACAAGGTAAAGCACAACAAAACAGTACTGAAATATTCCAACTCTTGTATTTCACGACGGAAATTCAAAATGAACTTCGAAAAATCAAGAGAATGTAACTGTGACAAGGTAAAGCACAACAAGTCACTACTGAAATATTCCAACTCTTGCATGTCACGACAGAAATTCAAAATGAACTTTGAAAAATCATGAGAATGTAGCTGTGACAAGGTAAACCACGACATGACACTACTGAAATATTCCAATTCTTGCATTTCACAAAAGAAATTCAAAATGAACTCTGAAAAATTAAGAAAATGTAACTGTGACAAGGTAAAGCACAACAAAACACTACTGTAATATTCCAACTCTTGCATTTCACGACAGAAATTCAAAATGAACTTTGAAAAATCATGAGAATGTAGCTGTGACAAGGTAAACCACGACAAGACACTACTGAAATATTCCAACTCTTGCATTTCACGACAGAAATTCAAAATGAACTTTGAAAAATTAAGAGAATGTAACTGTGACAAGGTAAAGCACAACAAAACACTACTGAAATATTCCAACTCTTGCATTTTAATGAAAGAAATTCAAAATGAGATATGAATATCAACAGAATGTAACTGTGACAAGGTAATGCACAACAAAACAATACTGAAATATTCCAATTCTTGCATTTCACGAAAGAAATTCAAAATGAACTTTGAAAAAGTAAGAGAATGTAACTGTGACAAGGTAAAGCACAACAAGTCACTACTGAAATATTCCAACTCTTGCATTTCAACGAAAGAAATCCAAAATGAACTTTGAAAAATTAAGAGAATGTAGCTGTGACAAGGTAAACCACAACAAAACAATAATGAAATATTCCAATTCTTGCATTTCGCGAAAGAAATTCAAAATGAACTTCGAAAAATAAAGAGAATGTAACTGTGACAAGGTAAAGCACAACAAGTCACTACTGAAATATTCCAACTCTTGCATTTCAATGAAAGAAATTCAAAATGAACTATGAAAATCAACAGAATGTAACTGTGACAAGGTAAAGCACAACAAAACACTACTGAAATATTTCAACTCTTGCATGTTACGACAGAAATTCAAAATGAACTTTGACAAATCAAGAGAATGTAACTGTGACAAGGTAAAGCACAACAAGTCACTACTGAAATATTCCAACTCTTGCATTTCAATGAAAGAAATTCAAAAAGAACTATGAAAATCAACAGAATGTAACTGTGATAAGGTAATGCACAACAAAACACTACTGAAATATTCCAACTCTTGCATTTCAACGAGAGAAATTCAAAATGAACTTCGAAAAATCAAGAGAATGTAACTGTGACAAGGTAAAGCACAACAAGACACTACTGAAATATTCCAACTCATGCATTTTACGACAGAAATTCAAAATGAACTTCGAAAAATCAAGAGAATGTAACTGTGACAAGGTAAAGCACAACAAGTCACTACTGAAATATTCCAACTCTTGCATTTCAATGAAAGAAATTCAAAATGAACTATGAAAATCAACAGAATGTAACTGTGACAAGGTAAAGCACAACAAAACACTACTGAAATATTCCAATTCTTGCATTTCAAGGGAAGAAATCCTAAATGAACTTTGAAAAATCAAGAGAATGTAACTGTGACAAGGTAAAGCACAACAAACCAGCACTCATAAACGATCCTTTTTGAAATTCTGCTAACAACATAGATGCTCAAGGTAAAAGTTTGAATCAAACACTTTTAGGATATCGAGTGTCCTTACTGAAAAACTACTGAATTAAAAAATAAATTAAAATGATCATACGACCTAAATTATTTCATCAGATACGCCAGTACTCATAAACGTTCCTTTTTTGAAATTCTGCTAACAGCATAGATGCTCAAGGTAAAAGTTTGAATCAAACACTTTTAGGATATCGAGTGTCCTTACTGAAAAACTACTGAATTAAAAAATGAATTAAATTGATCATACGACCTAAATTATTTCATCAGATACGCCAGCCCTCATAAAACCATTTCCATAAAAATAGCTCTTAATAGAACTGTTTAAGTATGAACTCCAATTTTTTCCAACGAAAATATTGAAAATACTATCAAAACACATTTCTCTGATTATAATGTATATCTTCAGTCAGAAAAGCCTAGTTTCGATTCAAAAATGTGCCATTTCCATAGCAATAGCTCTTAATAGAACTGCTTAATTATGAACTCCAATTTTTTAGAACGAGAGTATGCAACTCAACCACATTTAACTAAACCCCGTGTAACCAAATCCGCATGTAACTGAACCCCCGTGCAACTGAACCCCCCCCCCCCCCCATGTAACTGAATCCCTCATGCAACTCAACTCCCGTGCAACTCAAGCCCCATTTAACTAAACCCCCATGCAACTGAACCCCCCCTCTCATGTAACTGAACCCCTGTATAACCGAAACCCCGTACAACTGAACCCTCGTGCAAGTCGAACCCATATCCTACACTCCAATTCGCAAATCTCATTACCCCTTTTTTGCAAATGCTAATCAAACATTTCCGATTGTAAAAGCATGTTTAACCATCTTGCTTGGAATGGTATCCATAAGTACATGCTCTGAAAAGGTGCCAAGGAACGTAATCTCCCCAAACACGTCAATCAAACAATTAAAAAATGTATGCAACTCAACCACATTTAACTAAACCCCGTGTAACCGAATCCGCATGTAACTGAACCCCTGTGCAACTGAACCCCCCCCCCATGTAACTGAATCCCTCATGCAACTCAACTCCCGTGCCACTCAAGCCCCATTTAACTAAACTCCAATGTAACTGACCCCCCCCCCATGTAACTGAACCCCTGTATAACCGAAACCTCATACAACTGAAACCTCGTGCTACTGAACCCTCGTGCAAGTCGACCCCATATCCTACACTCCAATTCGCAAATCTCATTACCCCTTTTTTGCAAATGTTAATCAAACATTTCCGATTGTAAAAGCATGCTTAACCATCTTGCTTGGAATGGTATCCATAAGTACATGCTCTGAAAAGGTGCCAAGGAACGTAATCTCCCCAAACACGTCAATGAAACAATTAAAAATGTATGCAACTCAACCACATTTAACTAAACCGCGTGTAACTGAATCCGCATGTAAGTGAACCCCCGTGCAACTGAACCCCCCCATGTAACTGAATCCCTCATGCAACTCAACTCCCGTGCAACTCAAGCCCCATTTAATTAAACCCCCATGCAACTGAACCCCCCATGTAACTGAACCCCTGTATAACCGAAACCCCGTACAACTGAACCCTCGTGCTACTGAACCCTCGTGCAAGTCGACCCCATATCCTACACTTCAATTCGCAAATCTCATTACCCCTTTTTTGCAAATGTTAATCAAACGTTTCCGATTGTAAAAGCATGTTTAACCATCTTGCTTGGAATGGTATCCATAAGTACATGCTCTGAAAAGGTGCCAAGGAACGTAATCTCCCCAAACACGTCAATCAAACAATTAAAAAATGTATGCAATTCTTGCACAATTCATAGGAAGGAACATAAGTCCTTAGAATAACATGGAAATTCCTATAGCTTTATGCAAAATGGTACCTATATATCTACTGACAATGTGACTCGTGTGCGCAAAGTTTTGAACTCAGACCGTCAACTAAGTGTTCGTTTAATTGCTCAAATGTTAAATTTACCAAAATCTGTCCTTCATGACATTGTGACCATTTGAACATGCGCAAGGTGTGCGCGAAGATGCTCCCAAAAGTGCTCATTGGCGACTAGAAATTGCGGCGAGTGCAAGTGGCAAAAAAATTTGAACATGTGTGAAAGTGATCCGCAATTTCTGCATAACGTAATCAGAGGTGACGAGAGTAGAGATGACCCTAAAGGTCGTGACAGGGCACCAAATATGGGCATAGAGTCCCTAGGGAGATGGTATTTGTCAGTGAGAATGAAAAAACTGGAATTTTCTCACATTGATGGATGTTTTCTTGGACGGTTATGTGTCTTGGTCAATTTATTTGATGTTTTTCATGGATGTCAACAGTAATTTATGTTTGTTTTATGGTTTTTGTCAGTGAGAATGGAAAAACAGTATTTTTCTCCCTTGAAAAAACAGGAATTTTGTCACATTTATGGATGTTTCTTGGATGGTTATGTGTGTTGGTCAATTTATTTGATGTTTTTCATGGATGTCAACATCGATTTATGTCTGTTTTATGGTTTTTGTCAGTGAGAATGAAAAAACAGGAACTTTCTCACTTTGATGGATTATTGAGTCTAATGGGGACAGGTCAATGACACTTCCTTCAAGATCATGTTGTTGTTGTTGCTCGAGGCAAATGTTATGAGTTTCCAGGAAACAGTTAGATCACGTGTTTCCTTCTCAGCCAATCAGAGGGCTTGTTTACATATGATTTCCCCGTTACATAACAATTCGACCTTGAGATTTCGTATATAACGGGCACGCATTGTGATTAAATTATCAGAAACTATTGTGACACAATGAATATAACAACTGACATAATTGATGAGCTTGAAGCATTGGCAACCTCAATTTACCATGTAAGTTCCGTTTTCATTTTTTATTTTCAAAATAAAATTATTTTCCTTGGTCACCCTCCAGTATATTCAGGTAAATCCCCTCCCCCCCACTCTAGTACAAACATCACTATACAATCTTCATACTCGATAGAAAACATAAAAGGTGTTCTTTTTATTACCTAAACCTAACCCCCTCCATCACTGTTTTTACAATCAAATTCTCGCAAATAAAAATAATTTTCTTTTCGTTAAATTTATGCAATTTTAAGTGTTCTATATCCTAGCTAAAGCGACCACTGACTTCCGTCACTGTTGTTATTAACCCGCTCTGGTTTTGACACAAGGCTCCAGCGCGAGGCCTATAATTAGCTGTCACCCTTTTCCTGTTGATATACATTAGCTGGTTTTAGGCAAACTAGGTTTTCAGTGCTTTTACGTAATTCTGTGTTTGTCTGAAAATAGCGGAGAAATAATTTTGTCTGCAAATTAGCGATAGATATTTAGGGCATTGGAATTCCATGTAAGAGTGAAACGGGATTATTTCAAGCTTTCTTTCGATAAAGTTTCTTTTATATTCCCGGGAGGGGAGCGTGAATCCAGGATTTTTGTTGGGGAGGGGCTTAGCACTTTAAATAGTGACAAAGTAGAAATGAAAACATAATTGTTTCTTACTTCAGTGTCTAACCATTTCTCTTCGACATTTTAGTGATTTTAGCTATAACATTTGAATAAAAGGCAGTAAGATATATTCTTTATTGATATGCCTTTCGCTTGAATATATCGCAAGATTAACTCAATGAGAGGGTAGACCTAGGGTGGGTTAATTTTCCTAAATTTAGGGGAGGGGGCGTGAATCCAGGATTTTTGTTGGGGAGGGGGTTAGCACTTTTAATAGTGACAAAATAGAAATGAAAAGATAATTGTTTTTTACCTTAATTGTTTTCGACTTCAGTGTCTAACCATTTCTCTTCGACATTTTAGTGATTTTAGCTATAACATTTGAATAAAAGGCAGTAAGATATATTCTTTATTGATATGCCTTTCGCTTGAATATATCGCAAGATTAACTCAATGAGAGGGTAAACCTAGGGGTGGCTTAATTTTCCAAATTTAGGGGAGGGGGGCAATTTTGTATCCAGGATTATTGTTGGGAAAGAGGTTAGCGCTTTTATTAGTGACAAAATAGAAAATGAAAAGATAATTGTTTTTATCATAATTGTTTTCTACTTCGTTGTGCGAACCATTTCTCTTTGACATTTTAGCGATTTTAACTATAGCATTTGAATAAAAGGCAGTAAGATATATTCTTTATTGATCTGGCATGCACTTGAATAAAAAACTGAACGTTCGTATAATAATGCTTTGCGTTATTTCTGAGAAAAGTTGAATTTATTATAATCAAACTATGATTTTCAGAGTTTAGGTTGCTTTCGACAAAGATTTCTCTTTACATACGGCCAATTTCCACAAGGTGATTGATTCATGGCCCTTCTAAATGTGATAGAAGCTACTACACCCTGCTTCAATCTCTTTTTAGGTATTCAAACTGAATGTTCGTATAACAATGCTTTGAGTTATTCCTCAGAAAATTGACCCCTCCAAATATTTACTCAGAGGAGCGGGTGCTGAAATGTAAAACGTTACTTATTTGCCAATCATTTTCACAGTTTTCAAGTTGGGATCTTTGAACACACTCCCTCCTTCTCAGTTTATTCTATGAAAGTGAGCTGTATTTGTTAGAGTTTCAGAAACATTACATATTTATTTAATTTAAGCACTTTTTTTTCAGATATAATAATGTTTGGTGTGATTGACACAGAATATATTGGTCTGAAATATTCCTCAACTGGCATTATTTTCGAAGCAGCTTTCTTACTCCTAGACAATCAACGACGTGAAATTCATTGCTATAAATGGAACATCAGATACAATATGTATAAGTACGAGAAAAACAGATGGAGTCCAACACTAAATTTTATAAATCGAAATGGCTTTTACGCTAAAACCATACGACCACATAATGAAAATGGCTATGAAATAAAACATGTACAAGAGGAAATTCAGGAAATATGCAGTTTTTGTGGTGTGCAAGCTGTATATGTTAGGGGAAACGTGCCAACTGATAAACTCTTATTAGAAAAATGTGATAAAAACATAGCATTATTCAATGTAGAAGACTTCAAATGTGAGAAATACCTGCATTCAGTCCATGACCCAGAAGATGAAGTTAGATATTTCGCTCAATGGATACCGGAAAAGATACCTGACATGGAAAAATGAATCAGATATCCAAAGTCCTAAACTTGCTCCTCCTCATATCAAATGGATTAAGCTCCTTTTTTTTAAATATGTCATTATTTTTTTTCAAATGTTTTTAAATATGTTTAAGCAATAAATATCTTAAGCCTCAACCGTTTTTATTCCTTAGAATAGTCCATCGCCATGAAAATTATACTTTCAGATTCAACATGCCAGGGAACACACTTCCAAGTTCAGCATGTTGGAGAACCCTAAATAGTTACACCTAAAAAGGTAAGTTAACCCTAAAAGGTTAAAGAACTTCTCTGAAATTACACTTTCAGATCCAACAGGTCAGGGAACAAACTTTCAGGTTCAGCATGTAGGAGAACCCTAAATGCTCATCCCTAAAAAAGGTAAGTTAACCCTAAACGCTTAAAGAATTTCTCTGAAATCACACTTTCAGGTTCAGCATGTAGGAGAACCCTAAATGCTCATCCCTAAAAAAGGTAAGTTAACCCTAAACGCTTAAAGAATTTCTCTTTAAGCGTTTTAAAGAGAAATTCAAGCGTCTTTAAGCGTCTCTTTAATACTTACGCGCGCGTACGTAGGCTAACCTAACCCAACCTAACTTAACCTAACCTAATCTAACTTGATCTAACCTAACCTAATCTAACCATACTCGCCGGAAAATCCACCCATGTCGACTTGGTACCATGTTTAAGTTAGGTTAGGTTAGGTTATCATGAGCGCTCATGATAAGTTAACCTAACCTAACCTAACTTAAACATGGAGAAATGTTTACTAGCTAACCTAACCTAACTTAGCTAACCTAACCTAACTTAGCTAACCTAACCTAACCTAACCAAACACCAACCCAGACATGTATGCAAATAGATTCAGACATAGAAATGAAAAATATTATTTCTAAGAGAACTTTGTGTGCGTGTTCAGTAAAAGTATGTTAGTATTAAGGTACAATGTCGTTACTTTGATGAGAAGGTTTGTTAGTGTTAAGCAAAACTTGCTTCTTCTGACAAAAAAGTTGTTATCACAATCAAAAAATTGTTACTTCTACGAAAAAATTTGGTATCTTTGGTAGAAAATTTGCTAGTTCGAACTGAAAAAGTGTTATCACTGACGAAAAATATTATTTCTAAGAGAAATTTTTGTTTGTTCACTAAAAGTATGTTAGTATTAAGGTAAAATATCATTACTTTGATGAGAATGTTTGTTAGTGTTAAGAAAAAACTTGCTACTTCTGACAGAAAAGTTGCTATTACAATCAAAAATGTTACTTCTATGAAAATATTTGGTATCTTTGCTAGAAAACTTGCTAGTTCGAACTGAAAAAGTGTTATCACTGACGAAAAATATTATTTCTAAGAGAAATTTTTGTTTGTTCAGTAAAAGTATGTTAGTATTAGGGTAAAATTTTGTTACTTTGATGAGAAGGATTGTTAGTGTTAAGCAAAACTTGCTACTTTTGACAGAAAAGTTGTTATCACAATCAAAAATATTACTTCTAAGAAAAAATTTGGTATCTTTGGTAGAAAACTTGCTAGTTCGAACAGAAAAGTGTTATCACTGACGAAAAATATTATTTCTAAGAGAAATTTGTGTGTGTTCAGTAAAAGTATGTTAGTATTAAGGTAAAATATCATTACTTTGATGAGAATGTTTGTTAGTGTTAAGCAAAACTTGCTACTTCTGACAGAAAAGTTGTTATCACAATCAAAAAATGTTACTTCTATGAAAATATTTGGTATCTTTGGTAGAAAACTTGCTAGTTCGAACAGAAAAGTGTTATCACTGATGACAAATATTATTTTTAAGAGAAATTTGTGTGTGTTCAGTAAAAGTATGTTAGTATTAAGGGTAAAATGTTGTTACTTTGATGAGAATGTTTGTTAGTGTTAAGCAAAACTTGCTACTTCTGGCAGAAAAGTTGTTATCACAATCAAAAAATGTTACTTCTATGAAAATATTTGGTATCTTTGGTAGAAAACTTGCTAGTTCGAACAGAAAAGTGTTATTAGTGCTGAAAAATATTATTTCTAAGAGAAATGTGTGGGTGTTCAGTAAAAGTATGTTAGTATTAAAGTAAAATATCATTACTTTGATGAGAATGTTTGTTAGTGTTAAGCAAAACTTGCTACTTCTGACAGAAAAGTTGTTATCACAATCAAAAAATGTTACTTCTAAGAAAAAATTTGGTATCTTTGCTAGAAAACTTGCTAGTTCGAACAGAAAAAGTGTTATCATTGACGAAAAATACTATTTCTAAGAAAAATTTGTGTGTGTTCAGTAAAAGTATGTTAGTATTAAGGTAAAATATCGTTACTTTGATGAGAATGTTTGTTAGTGTTAAGCAAAACTTGCTACTTCTGACAGAAAAGTTGTTATCACAATCAAAAAATGTTACTTCTACGAAAAAATTTGGTATCTTTGGTAGAAAACATGTTAGTTCGAACAGAAAAAGTGTTATCACTGACGAAAAACATTATTTCTAAGAGAAATTTCTGTGTGTTCAGTAAAAGTATGTTAGTATTAAGGTAAAATATTATTACTTTGATGAGAATGTTTGTTAGTGTTAAGCAAAACTTGCTACTTCTGACAGAAAAGTTGTTATCACAATCAAAAAATGTTACTTCTATGAAAATATTTGGTATCTTTGGTAGAAAACTTGCTAGTTCGAACAGAAAAGTGTTATCAGTGATGAAAAATATAATTTCTAAGAAAAATTTGTGTGTGTTCAGTAAAAGTATGTTAGTATTAAAGTAAAATATCGTTACTTTGATGAGAATGTTTGTTAATGTTAAGCAAAACTTGCTACTTCTGACAGAAAAGTTGTTATCATAATAAAAAAAATGGTACGTCTACGAAAAAATTTGGTATCTTTGGTAGAAAACATGTTAGTTCGAACAGAAAAAGTGTTATCACTGACGAAAAACATTATTTCTAAGAGAAATTTCTGTGTGTTCAGTAAAAGTATGTTAGTATTAAGGTAAAATATTATTACTTTGATGAGAATGTTTGTTAGTGTTAAGCAAAACTTGCTACTTCTGACAGAAAAGTTGTTATCACAATCAAAAAATGTTACTTCTATGAAAATATTTGGTATCTTTGGTAGAAAACTTGCTAGTTCGAACAGAAAAGTGTTATCAGTGATGAAAAATATAATTTCTAAGAAAAATTTGTGTGTGTTCAGTAAAGGTATGTTAGTATTAAGGTAAAATATCGTTACTTTGATGAGAAGGTTTGTTAGTGTTAAGCAAAACTTGCTACTTCTGACAGAAAAGTTGTTATCACAATCAAAAAATGTTACTTCTAAGAAAAAATATGGTATCTTTGGTAGAAAACTTGCTAGTTCGAAAAGAAAAAGTGTTATCACTGATGAAAAATATTATTTCTAAGAGAAATTTGTGTGTGTTCAGTAAAAGTATGTTAGTATTAAGGGTAAAATATCATTACCTTGATGAGAATGTTTGTTAGTGTTAAGCAAAACTTGCTACTTCTGACAGAAAAGTTGTTATCATAATAAAAAAAATGGTACGTCTACGAAAAAATTTGGTATCTTTGGTAGAAAACATGTTAGTTCGAACAGAAAAAGTGTTATCACTGACGAAAAATATTATTTCTAAGAGAAATTTCTGTGTGTTCAGTAAAAGTATGTTAGTATTAAGGTAAAATATTATTACTTTGATGAGAATGTTTGTTAGTGTTAAGCAAAACTTGCTACTTCTGACAGAAAAGTTGTTATCACAATCAAAAAATGTTACTTCTATGAAAATATTTGGTATCTTTGGTAGAAAACTTGCTAGTTCGAACAGAAAAGTGTTATCAGTGAAAAATATTATTTCTAAGAGAAATTTTTGTGTGTTCAGTAAAAGTATGTTAGTATTAAGGTAAAATATCATTACTTTGATGAGAAGGTTTGTTAATGTTAAGCAAAACTTGCTACTTCTGACAGAAAAAGTTGTTATCACAATCAAAAATGTTACTTCTAAGAAAAAAATTGGTATCTTTGGTAGAAAACATGCTAGTTCGAACAGAAAAAGTGTTATCACTGACGAAAAATATTATTTCTAAGAGAAATTTGTGTGTGTTCAGTAAAAGTATGTTAGTATTAAGGGTAAAATATCATTACTTTGATGAGAATGTTTGTTAGTGTTAAGCAAAACTTGCTACTTCTGACAGAAAAGTTGTTATCACAAACAAAAAATGGTACGTCTACGAAAAAATTTGGTATCTTTGGTAGAAAACATGTTAGTTCGAACAGAAAAAGTGTTATCACTGACGAAAAATATTATTTCTAAGAGAAATTTTTGTTTGTTCAGTAAAAGTATGTTAGTATTAAGGTAAAATATCATTACTTTGATGAGAAGGTTTGTTAGTGTTAAGCAAAACTTGCTACTTCTAACAGAAAAGTTGTTATCACAATCAAAAATGTTACTTCTAAGAATAAATTTGGTATCTTTGGTAGAAAACTTGCTAGTTCGAACAGAAAAAGTGTTATCACTGACGAAAAATATTATTTCTAAGAGAAATTTGTGTGTGTTCAGTAAAAGTATGTTAGTATTAAGGGTAAAATATCATTACTTTGATGAGAATGTTTGTTAGTGTTAAGCAAAACTTGCTACTTCTGACAGAAAAGTTGTTATCACAATAAAAAAAATGTTACGTCTACGAAAATATTTGGTATCTTTGGTAGAAAACATGTTAGTTCGAACAGAAAAAGTGTTATCACTGACGAAAAATATTATTTCTAAGAGAAATTTTTGTTTGTTGGTCTTTTGGGTGTGTCGGGGGGCCTTTGGGGGCCTTTGGGTTCGGTGTCCTTTGGTGGGCATTGTGGGGACCGGGGGGCCTGGGGCCTTTGGGGACCGGGGGGTTCCTTCGGGTTGGGGATTACTTTTTCTATCTTCCACCGAAAAATTAGAATTGAACTTTACATTTCTTTATGTCTTTGTGAAATAAAGAACTGAAGTGGAAGATTTTTGTTTTCTCTGGAGAAATTAGAATTGAAGTGTGTTCTTTGGTAAAGTTCAGAAGAGAACTTGAACTATTCTTCACTTCGTTGAGAAAATTTGGAACAGTATTTTAAATTTTTCATCCCTTTGAGAAAAATCTGAACTAAAGTGGAAAATGTTTATATTATTTGGAAAAATAGAATTGAATAAAAACTAATTTCTTTTTCATTGAGAAATTCAGAAGAGAACTTGAACTTTTCTTCACTTCATTGAGAAAATTTAAAATTGAAATAGAACTGCTTATCTTTCGAGAAAATATTCACAGCTATGATATAGCTTTTTCTATCTACTAAGGAAAATTTAGAATTTGTAAAATTGGTTTAAGAAGGATATTAAGAAAAGAACTTGTTCTGAAAAGATATAATAAAGCCTTTTGAAAAGTATTGAGGGGTCCGGAGGGTCTTTGGGGGCCCGGGGGCCTTTGGGGCCGGGGGGTTACTTCGGGGTTGGGGTAGTGGGGGTCGGGGTCCTACCTAACCTAACCTGAAAGTGTGATTTTAGAGAAATTCTTTAAGCGTTTAGGGTTAACTTACCTTTTTTAGGGATAAGCATTTAGGGTTCTCCTACATGCTGAACCTGAAAGTGTGATTTCAGAGAAATTCTTTAAGCGTTTAGGGTTAACTTACCTTTTTTAGGGATGAGCATTTAGGGTTTTCCTACATGCTGAACCTGAAAGTTTGTTCCCTGACCTGTTGGATCTGAAAGTGTAATTTCAGAGAAATTCTTTAACCTTTTAAGGTTAACTTACCTTTTTAGGGGTGACTATTTAGGGTTCTCCAACATGCTGAACTTGAAAGTGTGTTCCCTGACATGTTGAATCTGAAAGTATAATTTTCATGGCGATGGACTATTCTAAAGAATAAAAACGGTTGAGGCTTAAGATATTTATTGCTTAAACATATTTAAAAACATTTGAAAAAAAATAATGACATATTTAAAAAAAAAAGAAGCTTAATCCATTTGATATGAGGAGGAGCAAGTTTAGGACTTTGGATATCTGATGCATTTTTCCATGTCAGGTATCTTTTCCGGTATCCATTGAGCGAAATATCTAACTTCATCTTCTGGGTCATGGACTGAATGCAGGTATTTCTCACATTTGAAGTCTTCTAAATTGAATAATGCTATGTTTTTATCACATTTTTCTAGTAAGAGTTTATCAGTTGGCACGTTTCCCTTAACATAAACAGCTTGCACACCGAAAAAACTGCATATTTCCTGAATTTCCTCTTGTACATGTTTTATTTCATAGCCATTTTCATTATGTGGTCGTATGGTTTTAGCGTAAAAGCCATTTCGATTTATAAAATTTAGTGTTGGACTCCATCTGTTTTTCTCGTACTTATACATATTGTATCTGATGTTTCTTTTATAGCAATGAATTTCACGTCGTTGATTGTATAGGAGTAAGAAAGCTGCTTCGAAAATAATGCCAGTTGAGGAATATTTCAGATCAATATATTCTGTGTCAATCACACCAAACATTATTATATCTGAAAAAAAAGTGCTTAAATTAAATAAATATGTAATGTTTCTGAAACTCTAACAAATACAGCTCACTTTCATAGAATAAACTGAGAAGGAGGGAGTGTGTTCAAAGATCCCAACTTGAAAACTGTGAAAATGATTGGCAAATAAGTAACGTTTTACATTTCAGCACCCGCTCCTCTGAGTAAATATTTGGAGGGGTCAATTTTCTGAGGAATAACTCAAAGCATTGTTATACGAACATTCAGTTTGAATACGTAAAAAGAGATTGAAGCAGGGTGTAGTAGCTTCTATCACATTTAGAAGGGCCATGGATCAATCACCTTGTGGAAGTTTGCCGTATGTAAAGAGAAATCTTTGTCGAAAGCAACCTAAACTCTGAAAATCATAGTTTGATTATAATAAATTCAACTTTTCTCAGAAATAACTCAAAGCATTATTATACGAACGTTCAGTTTTTTATTCAAGCGCATGCCAGATCAATAAAGAATATATCTTACTGCCTTTTATTCAAATGCTATAGTTAAAATCGCTAAAATGTCAAAGAGAAATGGTTCACACAACGAAGTAGAAAACAATTATGATAAAAACAATTATCTTTTCATTTTCTATTTTGTCACTAATAAAAGCGCTAACCTCTTTCCCAACAATAATCCTGGATACAAAATTGCCCCCCTCCCCTAAATTTGGAAAATTAAGCCACCCCTAGGTTTACCCTCTCATTGAGTTCATCTAGCGATATATTCAAGCGAAAGGCATATCATTAAAGAATATATCTTACTGCCTTTTATTCAAATGTTATAGCTAAAATCACTAAAATGTCGAAGAGAAATGGTTAGACACTGAAGTCGAAAACAATTAAGGTGAAAAACAATTATCTTTTCATTTCTATTTTGTCACTATTAAAAGTGCTAACCCCCTCCCCAACAAAAATCCTGGATTCACGCCCCTCCCCTAAATTTAGGAAAATTAACCCACCCTAGGTCTACCCTCTCATTGAGTTAATCTTGCGATATATTCAAGCGAAAGGCATATCAATAAAGAATATATCTTATTGCCTTTTATTCAAATGTTATAGCTAAAATCACTAAAATGTCGAAGAGAAATGGTTAGACACTGAAGTCGAAAACAATTAAGGTAAGAAACAATTATCTTTTCATTTCTATTTTGTCACTATTAAAAGTGCTAACCCCCTCCCCAACAAAAATCCTGGATTCACGCTCCCCTCCCGGGAATATAAAAGAAACTTTATCGAAAGAAAGCTTGAAATAATCCCGTTTTACTCTTACATGGAATTCCAATGCCCTAAATATCTATCGCTAATTTGCAGACAAAATTATTTCTCCGCTATTTTCAGACAAACACAGAATTACGTAAAAGCACTGAAAACCTAGTTTGCCTAAAACCAGCTAATGTATACAAACAGGAAAAGGGTGACAGCTAATTATAGGCCTCGCGCTGGAGCCTTGTGTCAAAACCAGAGCGGGTTAATAACAACAGTGACGGAAGTCAGTGGTCGCTTTTAGCTAGGATATAGAACACTTAAAATTGCATAAATTTAACGAAAAGAAAATTATTTGTATTTGCGAGAATTTGATTGTAAAAAAAATGATGGAGGGGGTTAGGTTTAGGTAATAAAAAGAACACCTTTTATGTTTTCTATCGAGTATGAAGATTGTATAGTGATGTTTGTACTAGAGTGGGGGGGAGGGGATTTACCTGAATATACTGGAGGGTGACCACGGAAAATAATTTTATTTTGAAAATAAAAAATGAAAACGGAACTTACATGGTAAATTGAGGTTGCCAATGCTTCAAGCTCATCAATTATGTCAGTTGTTATATTCATTGTGTCACAATAGTTTCTGATAATTTAATCACAATGCGTGCCCGTTATATACGAAATCTCAAGGTCGAATTGTTATGTAACGGGGAAATCATATGTAAACAAGCCCTCTGATTGGCTGAGAAGGAAACACGTGATCTAACTGTTTCCTGGAAACTCATAACATTTGCCTCGAGCAACAACAACAACATGATCTTGAAGGAAGTGTCATTGACCTGTCCCCATTAGACTCAATACTCCATCAAAGTGAGAAAGTTCCTGTTTTTTCATTCTCACTGACAAAAACCATAAAACAGATATAAATCGGTGTTGACATCCATGAAAAACATCAAATAAATTGACCAACACACATTACCATCCAAGAAATATCCATAAATGTGACAAAATTCCTGTTTTTTCAAGTGAGAAAAATACTGTTTTTCCATTCTCACTGACAAAAACCATAAAACAAACATAAATTACTGTTGACATCCATGAAAAACATCAAATAAATTTACCAAGACACATAACCGTCGAAAAAAACATACATCAATGTGAGAAAATTCCTGTTTTTTCATTCTCACTTACAAAAACCATCTCCCTAGGGACTCTATGCCCATATTTGGTGCCCTGTCACGACCTTTAGGGTCATCTCTACTGACGAGTGCTGCATCTTTGAGTATGATCCCGAGACAAAGAGGCAATCTTACGAGTGGTACACGTCGGCGTCTCCTCACCCAAAAACGGCATGAGGGAGCAAATCCAAAGTGAAAACTATGCTCATTGTCTTTTTTGACATGAAAGGCATCATCCTCATAAATTTGTTCCTCCTCGACAAACCGTCAGCGCCAAGTTTTATGTGGAAGCGCTCAAGAGACTCAAAAGAAGGTCAATCGGGTCCGACAAGACATCGCAGCCGACTAGAAGTTGCACCACGACAAGGCCCCGGCTCACACAGCCACTGCCTTTCTCGTGAACAGCTACCTTACCAAGGTTGGCATCCTAACGCTTCCGCAGCTACCCTATAGCCCGGATGTGGCCCCTCTGGACTTTTTTTTCCTCGCCTGAAAAGGCTGATGAAAGGCAAGTATTTAGAGGTGACAGAGAGGATCCGAGCAGTATGCACCGCGGCTCTCAAGGCTATTCCTGGGAATGCATACTGTGACGCCTTCAATGCTTGGAACATTGCGCTGGCAGCGCTGCCTTGACGCAGAAGTAGCCTATTTTTAAAATATTTAAAGAATTGTTACGATTGGCTCAATAAATGTTTTTAAATCTACTTAGTCACATTACTTTCCAGACAAACCCTGTATTTGTTTTATTGTACCTTAAATCATTTAATTTGAAAGAAACTCACCTCTGGGATTGACATGGAATCCGGCAGCCTGAAGGAAAGTTCTCTTTCCAAGTTTGGCATACAGTATTTCTTTCTTGTCCAGAACGTTCTATTTCGGTTAATATATATTTAATTAAAACTTCGTCCTCGACAATTTAAACTGCTTTAACTACACTAAAATGTTTTCTATCGTTTTTGTTTAGTTTTTGTCTCGAATATTTTCAAGTTATTACGTTTAATGAGCCATAAATTATTTCAACTTGAAGAAGCTTAACTTTTCTTATCGTTTAGACACAGTGGTGTATGCAGGAAGCACTATGTATCTACTATCTAGCTGCTTTGAGGATAAAATAAAAAAAGTTTTTAAGAAAGTTTTAAAATTGCAGCTCATGATGTACCAAATAGTTTGTGCTGACGAATTTGACTAAGGAGCGACACGGGCTAATAATAATTGAAAATCTAAAACACTGAATTTTGATAACAATGTATATATCAATTTTTTTTGTGTTGATTCTGAATACATAAAAATCATTGAGTTTAAAGTTACCCATCAAAAATTATGAGCCTTAGTAAATTTGCTCTATTTCTGAAAAAGAGGCACAACACTCCAAATAACATTTAAAGAGCCGTGCTCTTTAAAGGAGGTGGTACTCCTCCTTTCATTTAAGGTAATCCCCGAGTGAGGTTAAACTGAGGTAGTTATACTGCCTCAGTTTAACATTTATCAGATCTGAGAGTAATCCCCGAGTAAGGCCATAAAACGAATAGAAATGAAATAAACAACCAGTTTTTTTCAAATAAAAGTAAACAACGACATTAAAACATAAAAAAGGGTAATTATTCCGTAAATGAGAGAAGCTACATACTCCTCAACCTCCTTCTCTTTACCCTAAAATGAGCCTTTTCTTATACCAATTCGTTAAGAACGACTGCTCAAACATAAGGGCCATTGTATTAGAATAATCAGTATTTTTAAAGCATTATACAACACTAGCGTGAAAAGCGGAGGGTTGAGAAGGGAGTAGCCACATTTATATACGGAATAATTTTCTGTTCTTTTCTGTAATTTTCTGTCTAATCTTCCAAGCGTAAAATTACCACAAATCAACATCAATAAATAAATGAAACCCAAAAGGAATAGAAATTACAATAAATGGCCGAGTCAAAGTCAAAACGAGCAAAGATTAACGTGAGTAGTGTTGACAAACTCCATGCCTTCTGAAGACCAGAGCATAATTTGGACTTTACTGAAAAAAAAGACCGTGGATTGTCAGTTTAATTTCCATATACTGATATTTACTCCTTAAAGTTTCAAGCATTTTTTATTTATTAATGTAAAAAAGTGAAAACATTTAAAATGTGTTTTGTTTTCAGCAAAGTTTCGATTCAAAACTGAGAGGGACAGTGCCCTTTTTAATAGTCAAAAGTGATTTGGGGGCACACAGCCCCCTTCGCCCTTTTTTCCCCCAAACAAATCGAATCAAAATTTTGAGATAGCTATTTTATTCAGGGCAGTTCAAAGGTCCGGCCATAATGTCTTTGATGATGACAATTCCCCTTCCCCACAGCCCTCAGGGCAAGGGTTGTAAGTTATCCCCTGGGGCCATATAAGGTTTTTATTGAAAGGATGGTCGTATAAACTTTGAACGGGGCTTATTGGATTGGTAATTATAATTTCTAGTGCCCTTTTTAATGTTAGAAAGTGGTTGGAGGGCAACCAATTCCCTTCCCCCGCCCATCATTTCCCCAAGTAGATCCAATTTTGAGATAGGCATTTGTTTAGTGTAGTTGAAAGGTCCATTAATTATGTCTTTGAAGTTTATACCCCCCCCCCCCACAGCTCTCAGGGGAAAAGTTGTAAGTTATGCCCCGGGGACATGTAAAGTTCTTATAGAAAGGTTGGTCGTATAAACTTCGGGGGGGGGGGGGTTTCATTGGATTGGAAATAAGAATTTCTAGTGCCCTTTTCAATAGTCGAAAATTATTGGAGGGCAACCAGCCTCCCCCCCCTCTCCACGTCAATCATTTTCCCAAACACATCTAATCAAAATTCCGAGATATCCATTTTGTTAAGTATATTTGAAAAGTCCAGTAATTACGTATTTGGGCATGACAATCCCCCCGCGGCCCTCAGGGCAAGGGCTATAAGCTACTAGTTGTCCATTGTTAACACTTAAGCTTTTTCTGGAAAGGGGGGGGGGATGATATAGATTTTGGAGAAGGCTCATTCAGTGTAAAACTGAAAATTTTAGCTCCTTTTTTAGAAGTCAAGGGTGATCCGACCGCAATCAGCCCCCCTTCCGCCCTTTTTACCCAAATTCTTCCGACCAAAATTTGGAGATAGCGATATGTGAGCATAAGGTCCTAGTGTCCTTCTTAAAAGTCAGAAGTGATAGGAGGGCAACTAGCCCCCCCCCCAACGTCATCTTTTATCCAAATCATCCGATGGAAATTTTGAGAGAGTCATTTTGTTTAAAATAGTCTAAACATCATACAACAAGGCCTTCGGGGTTGAAACAACGCCCCAGAACCTGGGGCAAGGCGTGTAATTTATGCCCTGGAGGCATGTAAGGTTTTTATGGATAGCTTGGTCGTATAAACTTTGGAGGGGACTCATCCAATTGGAAACTTAAAGTTCTAGCTCCCTTTTGAGGGTCAAAAGTGACGGAGGGCAACTAGCCCCCCCCCCTGACGCCCTCTTTTACCCAAACGTATCTGTTTGAAATTGTGAGATAACCATCTTGTTACAAAAAAGTCCAAAGAATATATAACAAAGACTCCTGGGTTGACATAACCCACCAGAGCCGTGGGGTAAGGGTTTTAATTTATTCCCTGGTGGCATAAAAGGTTCTTATTGAATGGATGGTCGTATGGACTTTGAATAGGGCTCATTTGATTGGAAATTGGAAGTTATAGTGCTTTTTTAAAAATTCAAAAGTGAGTTGAGGGCAACCAGCCCCCCGTTTCCTCCCCCACGCCCATCATTTTCCGAAACACGTCCAACTGCAATTTTCAGATATCTATTATCTTCAGCTTTGTTAAAAGATCCAGTAATTGTGCCATTTGGGATGTCAACCCCCTCACAACTCCCAGGGCAGGGGCTGTAAGTTGGGCAATTCGTTCACTGTTTACATATAGTATTTGCTATTCAGAAAGGTGCATGTTTGACCTTTACTTTCCAAAAAGACAAAGAGCATTCAGGATAGCCTTTCCGAGAAATATCATTGAAACTTTTCAAGTAGCTAATTCGATTCAACATTAAAAATTCGAGTGCCGTTTTTAATTTAAAAGAGACTGGAGGGCACGTAGCCCTCCTCTCAAGCCATCCGTTTTTCAAATACATCCAGTCGAAATCTTGAGATAGCCATTTGGTTCAACATAGTCGAACGGTTCGGCAACTATGTCCCTAGAGATATTGGGTATGCCACCCCCCCTTGCCACAGTTATGCAATTGGCCCATTATGTTTTAAAACTAAATTTTGCTTCAAAAATAAATCACAAGGCACTGTGTGTATGGTTGCCAATAAGAAACCCCAGCAATATGTCGAGAACGACTGGGGGTATTAAGCTGAAACTTTCGGGGCAACTACTATTACTACTTCTACTCTTACAATTTAAATAAATCAAAAGAGTTTAAGTGTATCCAGCTTGTCAAAGAGTATATATGGAAATTTGTGGGAATGCTATTAAGTTTTATTTTTAAGTCAACTCGAGGAAGTATAATATTAAATTAAACAATACTATTTGTGTTAGGATTAAAAATTGTTGAAAAAGTTTCTCCAACATACAAATATCAAGCCGAGCCATGGATTTTTGTAGAACATTAAATAAAAACAAACATTTTTTTTTCAACTGAAATTAAGTGAGCAACATTAAAACTTAAATGAACAGAAATTATTACGTATATGAGGGGGTTTGCCCTCTCGTCAATACCTCGCTCGTAACGCTTAAGTTCGAATGTTGTTCAAATTCTTTAATTATGACCCCTGAATGACAAAGGCCGTTTAATTAGAATAAATAGCTGTTTTAGAAGTACTAAGGAAAATTTTAGCGCAAAGAGTGAGGTATTGACGAGGGGGCGAATCCACTCATATGCGTAATGATTTTTTTTTCGTTTTAAGTTTTAATGTTGGTCCTTACTTTCAGTTGAAAAAACTTGTTTTTTTTATTTTAATTTCTGATCTTTTTTAAATAATACTGGGAAATCCGGTGCCCCCTTTATGGAAAATTCCCTTCCCCCATGAAAAATTCCTCCATGGAATGATCCTCCCACGTAACACTCTCTACCAAACTGTTGGAACCCTTGGTCCCAGTTTTGTCAGATAAATGTCCCTCCCAGATTCATTTCTTTGGGCCCCTTCATTATTTTCCTTCTTTAAGTAATAAATGTTAATTTTCCTATTATTTTTCGACGCCATTTTGGGTCCTTTTAACTGCGTACGTGTTTAATTGACCACGAGGGAAAAAGTGCGCAGTTAGGGAGATTGGCCAGTATATTAGGAGCCCTGGGATTGGCTGGAAAGATGCATTTACCACCCCTAGTAACCCCACCGCGTGCTGCGGTTAGCGGGCTGGGAGAATTTGTCCTTTTTTAGTTCAGATCATTTTTATACAGCGTGAGTGTTAATACAGTAAGAATTTTTCTATGTACCTATTTTACTTTTCAGCTTAGGCCGAGACTAAAGGGTTAATTAGAAAATCTTATCGGTAAACTTTGGCTTTAAATGTGGCCATAGACCACCCGATCACGTTAGTATAAAGGAACCGTTGGGGTAAGAGCAGGAATCTCACTAACATTTGGGCCGACAAGGGGTTCTCCCCTTCGAGTAAGTGGCATAGCAACCTTTTGCGCCATTTTTGCCTTTAATAAGTGGTGACCCCGCACATACACCCCAATAAGTGGTGCCAGCGGTAGCTAGCTCTACGAACATTGGTGGCAGCAAGAACAGGAATTATTAACAGAGTTGATAATAAAAGAATTTTGCGCTTTCGAAGAGACGATTAATTTGGCCTACAAAAGTAGCCTATTGTGGTTACATATAAAGAGAAAAGAAAGAAATGCGGAATCAATTAATACAATTATGAAGATCTGTTATGGGCTATGCCTTGTGAGATCATAATTGGAAAATTCACGAATCAATATATCACGCAACTAATTAGTATTCAAAAATATAAGGCTAAAATTGCTGCGTGTCAAAACAATTTTCCGCGAGAGAACCGGAAGTTGAATGGATAAAAGAATTTTCATTTAGACTGAAGAGGTAATTTGAAGTTAACGGAATTTTGAAATTATGTCGCACAGAGATGAGATTAAAAGGGCGAGTGAAGCCCATAGAAAAAGTAGGAAAATAGAAAGAAAGGCAAATATGGAGGCCTTTGAGAGAGAGCACCAAGAATATAAGGAAAAATGCAAGCTGAGAAAGATGAAATTAGAAAGAATAGAAAACAGGACGAAAGGGCTAGAGTAGCCTATAAAGAAAGAGACAATACGGATAAAGAACGAACAAATTCAGAAATGAATTAAGAAGAAATAATGACAGACGGAATCAAAGTAGTCCAAGTAGAAGGAGCAGTGTTAAATCGAGGTCCAGCAGGGGCTCGCGAAAAAGCACTCGAATAGATATAGCGCAACGAATATTAAATTTCATGGAGGAAGAAAGAATAGCCAGAGAACGAGAAGACGAAAGAGATAGAAAAGAAAGGGAACAAAGAGAGAAGGAAGAAAGAATAGCGAGAGAAAAAAGGAAGAGGCTGATAAAATAGCTAGAGAGAAAGAAGAAAGATATCACCAGGAGTTTAAAAGAACCATGATAGGCCTAATAGAGACCCGCTGGGGAATTCCAGAAAGTGAGATTTTATCACAACTAACTTCTAGGCTGTCAGATAGCCATAATAATTTGTCTAAAAATCAATCGCGAGAAAAAGAAAATCACCAGCCATTAAACACTTTTACGAGAAAATATAATACTTCGCTAACTACGGGGGGAGATGAACCGGCCTGTAAAACAAATGGGAGGGCTGTGCCACCCTGTCGGAAAAACGAAATACTGGATACTCAAGTTCAAAATGTTGATAATCCACAAAAAGGGGATGCGGAAGTAAAAAGACCACAAAATATTGAAAAAAAGACGCGCGAAATTAATTTTTCAGGAAAATTTACAAATAATAGAAAACTTGAGAACACTTTTAATGAATATGAGACGATAACAAGTACAGGCCAAAATAAAACGCTGATTGTACCAGAGAAAAAGGAGACAAAATTTATTGTACGCGCTTTTCCTCGGAAAGTTCGAGAAATTTTAGTAGAATATGAAAAACCAAATGTCGGAGTTCAATTCCCATTTGATGACGAACTATTTGTTTCGGCGGTAAGAATATAGAAGACTAAAAGAGAGAAAAAAGATATTAAACGGAGATACAATGAAGGAATGTAGTCAAGGATGGACACTGAAGTCCAATTCAGATTTCATAACGATTTATTTAATGCTACTACAAAACAAAATAAAACTAATAGAGAGAAAAGAGATATTAAACGGAGCTACAATGAAGTGAGGCAGTCAAAGATAATGGACACTAGAGTCCAAATCAGTTTTAACGATGATTTATTATTTTGCGCGAATGACAGAATTGAAAAAAGTAGAGACGAAAAGAGGAGTGTAAAAAAGAGACAACATTTGGAGATTCAGCCTGCAGTGGCGAAAAATAAAAAATTATCTGGGCTGTGCCTAGCTAAAATAAATAATAGGGGAAAAAATGAAATGTCGGATGGGCTGTGCCTTGAAAACATAGACAATAAGGGGAAAAAGAGGTCAAAGACCCATGGGGAATAAAAGAAGATGGTTACAAAAGAGAGATGAATGACCTACAACGGGTTGGGGGAAAGTTGGGAAATATGGAATGGCGATTCGGATTGAAAAAACTTGGAAAGGAATCTGATATTGGGCTGATTAACTCAAAAGAGGGTTTGTTCCCTTATGAGGGGGAGGAATCCCTTGGGGAAGATCCCCTGCGGGAAGTCGCGAAAGATAGCCCTTTTCCTCAATGCACAACTGATGGACAAGTTGTGATCCCTTTACTGAGATTTTGCCTTTCTGATCTGGAGTCCTTGGGGGATACTCTCTCTCAGTCACTTCATACTTCACCCAAACCTTTGTCCAGCAACCCTATTCATAGCTGTTATTCTTCATGGCAACCGACAATTATTTTCGGCAAATTGTATTCAGTGGGAGATGTATCCAAATTTAATTTTCAATTAGCATCAACGTATATTCTTCAGTTAATCCCAGGGGAGGGAAACCAGAAAAAAGCGATTCATGTTTCGCTCAGATTTTTACTTCATTTTCCTGAACCCTTATCGTTTTCACAAGCCTGTGTATTTTCGGCCTTAGACTATTTGTAATTATGCCAAGGGGCAATTTACTTTTTTATCGAGATTTGGGGTTGTTTCCACAGATGGAAATTAAGAGGCTAGTGCAGCCGATTTTTCACGATGGCTGGCATCATCGAAAGTGCCAGAAACTGATTCTCTGCTCCTCTCAAATGTAAATTCGTGAGAGCGAGAAAATTTGTTGTTTTTGATTTGTGCTGTGCACAATGAATTCCTACGAATCTTGGGGACTTGGATTTTCAAAACCGAATGCGCATGCTAGACGATCTAGACCATGGTGGTCCTACAATGGAGACGTGTCGAGGACGACGGATCCAGAGCCAAGCAGAGGAAGCACAGACATTGGTAGAAGAGAAGATACAAGTCTAATGATTTTGAGTTTAGTGTTATGATATTGTGTTTGAATTTCCAGCCAATCCAACGGGGATGTGGGCCATTTATCTTAGGGGGGAGGTGTGGGAACCCTTGGTCCCAGTTTTGTCAGATAAATGTCCCTCCCAGATTCATTTCTTTGGGCCCCTTCATTATTTTCTTTCTTTAAGTAATAAATGTTAATTTTCCTATTATTTTTCGACGCCATTTTGGGTCCTTTTAACTGCGTACGCGTTTAATTGACCACGAGGGAAAAAGTGCGCAGTTAGGGAGATTGGCCAGTATATTAGGAGCCCTGGGATTGGCTGGAAAGATGCATTTACCACCCCTAGTAGCCCCACCACGTGCTGCGGTTAGCGGGCCGGGAGAATTTGTCCTTTTTTAGTTCAGTTCGTTTTTATACAGCGTGAGTGTTAATACAGTAAGAATTTTTCTATGTACCTATTTTACTTTTCAGCTTAGGCCGAGACTAAAGGGTTAATTAGAAAATCTTATCGGTAAACTTTGGCTTTAAATGTGGCCATAGACCACCCGATCACGTTAGTATAAAGGAACCGTTGGGGTAAGAGCGGGAATCTCACCAACATTTGGGCCGACAAGGGGTTCTCCCCTTCGAGTAAGTGGCATAGAAACCTTTTGCGCCATTTTTGCCTTTAATAAGTGGTGACCCCGCACATACACTCCAATAAGTGGTCCCAGCGGTAGCTAGCACTACGAACACCGACCCACCCTCCATCAGAAAAAATCCCCCTGAAAATATCTGTATGCTTCCCAATAACCAATAGTATATGTAAACAATGGTCAAGGTTCATAACTTGCAGCCCTCCCCCCTTGGACTGGGGGGGGATTAAGTCATCCTCAAAGACATAGTTATTAGATTTTTTGACTATGCTGATCAGGTGACTTTGGGAAAAAAGTGAGTGTAGCAGGGGGCTTAATTGCCCTCCAATTTTTTGTTTACTTAAAAAGGTCATTAGAACTTTTAATTTCCGTTCGAATGAGCCCTCTCTCGCTACTCTAGGACTACTGGGTCGATACGATCACCCCTGGAAAAACAATAAAAAAGACAAACAACAAAAAGACGCACCCGTTATCTTTCTTCTGGCAAAAAATACAAAATTTTGCATTTTTGTAGATAGGAGCTTAAAACCTCTGCAGTAGAGTTTTCTGATAGGCTGAATCTGGTGGTATTATTTTCATTAAGGGGTCGTTTCCCCCTTTTTCTGAAAATAAGCCAAAATTTCTCAGGCTCGTAACTTTTGATGGGTAAGACTAAACTTGATGAAGGTTATATAATTGAAATCAGCATAAAATCCGATTCTTTTGATGTATTTATTCGAATCCCGTTTCTTAGAGTCTCCGTTACTGTTGAGCCGGGTCGCTCCTTAGTTGCAGTTCGTTACCACGAGCTGTTTGTAAACAAAAACCCAAAAGATAAAAAAAAATTCCTGAAAAAGACTATGTCAATAAAAAACGAACAGAAATTAAATTGAAAAACTTTTTCCACAGAATACGCTTATCAAAGAAAAATAAAGAGCTCCATTAAGCCAAAAATTAGCAGAAATAAAGTCAAATAATCTCCCAAGCGTAAAAATACCCCAAACTACAATAAATAAATAAATGAAACTCAAAACGAACAGTAATTACAACAAATGACCGAGTCAAACTCAAAACGTGCGAAAATTAACATGATTAGGGTTGACGAACCCCACGCCTTCTCAAGACCAGAACATAATTTGCACTTCACTGAAAACAAAACACATTTTAAATATTTTCACTTTTTTACTTTAATATGATAAAATATTAAAACTTTAAGGAATAAATGTCTATATATGTATATTAATCTGACAATCTACTGTCTTTTTTTTAAGTAAGTGGAAATTATGTTCTGGTCTTCAGAAGGCATGGAGTTTGTCAGCCCTACTTATGCTAATTTTGCTCGCTTTGAGTTTGACTCGGCCATTTATTCTAATTTCTATTCGTTTTGGGTTTCATTTATTTATTGATGTTGATTTGGGGTATTTTTACGCATGGAAGATTATTTGACTCTATTTCTGCTCATTTTTTGGCTTAATGGAGCTCTTTCCTTTTCTTTGAAAAACCTGCTCTGTGGAAAAAGTTTTTAAAATTAATTATCATTTAAGACTGGAAACTTGATTATTATTCCTACTTACAGATACGCAGACATGTAAAACTACAATTTCTATAGAACAAGATTTAACCGATAAAATCTGAGAGAAATATTTCCTCTCTGTCATTTACTTAAGAAACTAATAAAAATTATCTTCAGCGATCAAATAAAACCTTATTTCTTGAATTGACATGACACTTTTTTATTTTCCATGCTATGTTTTTTTTTTTGGTATTTTTTAGTATTTCAAATTCAGTATATTGTTTTTTCTTCTTTTATTTTTTTCTTTCTCATGTTTTCTCAGTTGCTTCGGTTTTGATCGATGGTTGCTAGAGAAGCTCAGTTAGAGGTTGATCCCCAGTCGGACAAAGCATGCTCTCTGTTGGGGTAGTTTGTTGTTTTCAATTTTATTTATTTATGAGTAAAATCATTTCAGACAGTTTTTACAAACTTCAGAAGTTCGATTTCAAGTGAAATAAATTTTACATTTGGTTTGTTCCTCCTATTCTGAATGAATGATCTGTAGAAATGATACCTTGATTTATTAATTGGAAAGAAAACAAATTTGCCCAGAATATATATTTTTGTTGACATTCTCCTTCTCCCCCCTCTCACCAGAAAATACCTGTCTAAAGGGAAACTTGAAACTAAATTTCAAAAGATTTCAATTGAGGAGCAGTGACATTAATAATCCGCTCCTCCATCAAGTCTCTTTCAAACTCTTTGTTTAGTTTTGACGTTTTAATTAGTTTTGATGTTAAATTTGGATTTCTGCCCCATCCAATTGTTTTTGCGAGATTTCCCCTCTTGTCTCTTATGCCGGCGAGGTATTGACGGATCTAGTTCAAAAATATAAATTAAGGTCACCATTCGTTTTAAATTAATTGCTTGTAAAGAAAATAGTGAATCCTTCAGTATTGGTTTATGCTATCGATATTTGAATATACAGGTAACGGGTAAAATGTTAATCAAGACAGCGAAATAAAGACTAACTACTACTACTGGTAATACTAATAACTCTTCGGAGCACCAAGACGCCTTTACAGGGTCCTTACTTACTTACTTAGAACTTAGGTCCTCCTGAGCCATCTGGGGCGCATAGGGCATCGACGAAGCCTCGGTAAACGTTACGTATTGGCGCTGCGGCAAGTACATCCTCCCACTGGGGCTGTAGTGGTGTGTAAGCGCTGCGTAGATCACGATTGTACGTGCGTCTGAGCGTGTTTCTCGGTCTTCCCCTCTGTCGACGCCCAAGCGGCTGGCAATGTTGAACCTGGTTCGGGATTTTTGAGTCCTCCATCTGAAGGACGTGGCCAAGATAGCTCCATATCTTCTTCTTAATCACTTCAGTAATAAGTGGCTGGCCAGTTCTTCTGCGAACCTCAATGTTGCTGACTCTTTGACGCCAACCGATATTCAGCACGCGTCTCAAGCACATATTTTCGAAAGCTGTGACTCCTTGTGACCCAGCTTCCAAGGTAATTAAATTCATGGACTTGTTCGACTCTACGATTTTTGTGCAGGAGCTCGACTGGCGAGCCTGATATTGCCATTGATTTAGTCTTGTCTATGTTGATGTTTAGGCCAACTTTCTCCGCTTTAACGCTCACTTTATTAAGGAGCTCCTGGAGTCGCTGCTTTGTCATTTCCAGAAGTGCCACATCATCCGCAAAGTCAAGGTCCGAGAGGATTTTATTTCCGACTGTTATTCCCAAGCCAGCCGCTTCTCTCAAAACATAATATATTAAAATTACAAATAAAAAGGGTGATAAAATGCATCCCTGTCGCATTTCTGACATAATTTTGAAGTAGCTAGTTGTTCCATTCTCTGTCTTTATGCAACATTCCGTATTTTCATAAAAGGCCATTATCAAACTTATTATTTCCTTGGGGACACCACAATACTGTAGAATTTCCCAGAGTGTGTCACGGTCCACGGTATCGAAGGCATTTTTAAAATCAATGAAGAGCATGTATACTTTGTTGGACCACTCATTAGCTTCTTCTATCAGAGTCCTGAGCGTGAATATGAGATCTGAACAAGATCTACCTGTCCGAAAGCCATGTTGCTCTTCTCTCAGATACGGATCAAGTGTTTTTTCAGTCGTTCGAGTATTACAAGCACTACAACCTTACTTGGTACTGATAGTAGGTTTATACCTCGCCAGTTATTGCAGTTAAGAGCATCACCTTTCTTAAATATCTTAACAATTATCCCTTTGGTCCAGTCGCCAGGGACCTTTTCAAACTGTCAGACTGTTGCAATCAGTGTTGTCCAAACTGAGAGACATGTGCTCATTGATGCCTTGATCATTTCCGATGTTATGCAGTCTTCGCCAGGTGATCTTCCATTCTTGAGTTTGTTCACTGCAACAAGTATTTCCGCAGATGTTGGGGGATTTTCGTCAATCTTAAGGTTAAGAAAGGGCGTAGAAGGGATGCTTTCTCGGTCAGTTGGTCTCGGTCTATTTAAAACCTTTTCGAAGTGGAATACCCATCTCTCATCAATTTTCTCAGTTTCGGTGAAAACATTTCCGCTCTCATCTTTGACTTGGCTGGATCTGCTGGGATGCTATCCTATCACTTATTTGTGAGCCTGTAAACTGCTTTGGAGTCTCCTTTTCTAGCTGTTTCCACTGCTAGTCTAGCCTTCTCTTCTACACACCTCCGCTTGTCAGCTTTCGCCGACTTCTTGATTTCTTTGTCCTTCATTCTATATAGGACATTTGCGAAGACCGAAGTTCTGCCGCCGCTAGCAAAGAAAATTTGTTTTCTTAAGTCATTGCGCTCGTAGATTTGTTTCCAAGTTTCCTGTGATATCCATCTTTCTTTCGGTTTCTTCTTATACCCGAGCACATCCCTAGCAACTTGATTGTAAGTTGTCTTCATTTTTTGCCATGCTGTTTCCGGACTGTCGGTGCCGTTTTCTATTTCAAGTGGAGCGAAAGAGTTCTTCAACTCCATACAAGATTTTCTTTGGGTTTCTCGGACATGTAACTTATCCACATCATAAAGCTTCGTAGAATTCGACTTTGCGTTTTTGGGCACTTTCAGCTTGACTTTCAATTTTGCTACCATCAGGATGTGGTCCGACTGGATATCTGCCCCTCTGAAGCCACGTACGTCCAGAAGACTTGTCCGCCATCTCCTTGACATTAGGAAATGATCTATTTGGTTCTTCGTCCTGCCGTCTGGCGAGATCCATGACTGTTTGTGGAAGGTTTTATATTCAAACTGAGTTATGCCGACCATAAGATTATTACTAAGAGCATAATCTACCAAGAGGGCTCCGTTTTCATTCATTTCACCAAGACCATGTCTCCCTAGGACTTGTGGACAGTAGTCTCTTTCTGCTTCCACCTTTGCATTGAAGTCCCTAACCACACATAGAAGGTCATGTGATGGGACTTCTGATGTCAATGACTGAAGAGCTTGGTAGAATGACTCCTTATCAGTATCGTCTGCATCATTTGTAGGAGCATAACATGCAATGATTGAAATTTTCATATGGTTGGTTAAAAATCTTTCAAGTAAGCATCCTCACTGACTGGCTTCCATTCAACTAGTGCTTTACCGGCCTGGTCAGACAGCATTATCCCAACTCCTGCCTGGTGCCGGGATTCATTTCCGCTGTAAATTAGTGAGTAACCCTCTCCTAGTTGTTCACGTCCAGATCCAATCCACCTGACTTTGCTTAGAGCAAGGAGATCTAGCTTATACTTCTTCATCTCTCTGAGTACTTGTTCAGGTTTTGTCAGCTGGTTTAGTGTCCTTACATTCCAAAATCCAAATTTCGTATTAGTTTTTGCTGTCATAAATCGTGTCCGTGGACGTGCTGAGATTGTCGTTAAATTGTTTAGTGGGGCATCCGAGGCTATGATCGATGTTTCTTTTGCAATTTGGAATTTTACGGGGATAGGTCGCAAGCCCATCGCCCAACCCTCCTCATTTTACGGACTTGGGACCGTCATGCTCCACCGACCTCTGCAGGCCAGGATCCTTGCAAGGTTGAGTTGCAGAGTCCTCCTTCACTCTTATTGGTTCAATGCTTCACTCTCTATCCCCTCCCATAAAATTACAGTTTTCTTGAAATGCTTTCTTATATTGTCTTCCTACTCCGTTCAATGACGACCTGCTTTTTAGTATCAGATGTATGTCTAAAATTCATAATTCTTGGCAATCTTCGTCCGTAAGAATTGGCAAAACCATCTTGACTTTTCTTTCACAGCCTGGGATTAAACACAGTTTTCGTGTCAAACGTGTTTCTATCAAACGATGAACTTCACATTCATTTCATTCCATTCGATTTCAAACCGTCTGTCTGAGTAGCTAAAACTTCACATTTATTTATTCGGTTTTACTCCATAAGATTCTGTCAACCTAAAAAGAAAATAAAAATCAGAAAAACAACTAATACATATAATAAATTGACATGAAAAGAGTGAAAAGGTTTCCGGGAGTATAGTCAAAATTTTTGGGTATTTTTTTCAATTTGTTTTTCACTCTCTTGATCGAAAGTTTCACCCGTTACCTATATATTTTCATTTTATCTATAAATATAAAAAGCTCGTAGGGTTTGAGCCATATTTACAAGTGTACACTTTGGTAAGAAAGTTTGCATTTTTTCTATGTATCTTTGCTTTTCGTAAAACACGTATCTCAATTTTTACATAGTTATTTTTCTTGCATCTTAGATTGCATCAATTGCATATTGATTGCAGTAAGCAATCAATAGAGCTTCTTCTGTAATAGAGCAGCATATCTGATCTAGAAATCAAGCAAACTTGTTTCATAACTAGTTTAAAAGACTATTTCTTCTCCTTGTTAATTATTTATTAATCAGTTACGAACTATAATTAAGTTATAACTAACTCTTGTTATCTAACTAATGAATAATTAAAACAAAAACTAATTTTACTCTTAACAAATTACCGAAAGACAGTTTTCATTGTTTCTAGCTTAGGTGTGGTTTTTATGGCAGATGAAGTTCTATGCTTTGATATGCCTCAGTTGGGGGAAAGTGCCCTTACGAAAAATCTAGCAGCACTGTATATAGTCATAACAATAATAGTCTGTTTTAAGTGTGGTTTAATTTCAGTTTATAGTTTTTTTTTCCAAAATAGCCGAATTGTTTACCCAGAACGTGGTGCCGGAAGAACTTCATATTGACAGAGCCAGGGGTGGGGGAGGGACAAATTTAGACTTTACCGCCATCTGCTGGACCATCAATACTGTAAACATTACAATTTAAGCTTGTTTTGTCATGCCTTGGGGGTGCCACCCCCAACAGATGTTATTACAGATGTTAAAAAAAGTTCACTTTGACCTCTCTTGTGAGAGCCCTTGTTACGATTCAAATATCTATTTTGAAAGAAATCTGATTATCTCACCTTATAAGTTCCCAAAATAATTTTATATTTGGTTATTTTATAGTTTCATTCCTTTTGAAAAAGGAGCGATGAAAAAAAGTAATTTATTTAATGTATATTTATCTCACCTAGAAATGCAATAACTATCAACATAATAGGGTGGAAAGGTGTTCTATGGGAAAGTGTATGGCTTGATAACAGTTCTATTTAAATGTTCATTGTTGGCTTCTTGAAATAGGTTTAGAAGTGTAGTCAATGAGCCAATTCGGCTGCTCTGATTCAAAAGGTCTTATTTGATTTTCTTTTTTATTGTCTACATTGCCTACATTCTTAAACTCAACTCTCATAAATTGGTTTATTTTTCAATTCCACATATTATTCTGTTTTCAAGTCGCTTAAAAGATTTCTGAATTCTTTTTCCAAAGTATGCTGTAATCCCTCCTTTGATTCGTTGTCATAGTTTAGAAAGTGAAGCTTTTGTAAGCAAAATGGTTTTTGACGTATCTTTCATGCATAAGAAACCATCTTTATACAAATGAACGTATTTTTAAAACAATAAAACTCATCGAAACTTTTTTTCCCTCATGTACAAACTATCTGGCGTAACAATAAAAAATCGGGCGTAACATCATGCAGGGTATCAATAAACAATGTGGCATAACAATAAATGATGTGGCGTAACATTATACCTTTTGAATTGCTGTAACGACACTGACCCCTCTTTAAAAAGAAAATAGTACATCGTTTTTATATGATCAACAATGCCTAGGCATCTACGAAATAGCTTTTTTTGGGGGGGGGGGGGTTAGTGCTGAAAGGGACTGAAATCTCCTTCGCAGCCGAAACAAAAGGGAGTTTAAAATTCCTTAGACACTGGGAATCAATCAAATGGTTTTTCAATGGGGATCAGAAGGTATCTCAGGAGGAAAAAGGGGGAGGGGGCGTTTGAAAAAATGTGTTTTTGTTTTAAATCGTTTGGTTTAAATGTAAAAAAGAAAAAACATTTGTGCTTGGCTGATAATGAACACCTGAGGTAATACTTGAAGATACCTTTATTTAAATGCTTATGGCAAGAATTTCAGGCTTCCGGGGATTCAAATCTCATACTTAGAACGTATTAATACTTGCTTCAAGGTCTACTGCCTGAATCTGTTGTTTAATAAATATTTTAAAAAGGTAACAGAGCTTTGTATATTCGGATTTACTCCTTGAGTAGGTGGAACAAACTAAACAAGAATCTGCTCTTTTTGTGTTCTTTGATTTCTTCGCTCCAAGACCAGAGCTTAACCAAATTTTCTGCTCAGTTTCGTTGTGCTGAAAAGAAAAACCATTTTGTGGATTATATTGATTTCTTCTAAAGAATGAAACACTTATAATAATGTATCGATTTTTCAATACTTCAATATTACTTTTATTCAAAAAAGGTAGCAAGGAGATAAAGCAACATATTAAGGCTGAATATAAATTAGCTGAAAATTTTCATTACCCGAAGCCTGGTTAAAAACTCAAATTTCTCCTTATTCATAAATCCACAAAAAGAGATGAATTGAGCGTAATAACTTTGTCAGAAAGTAATAAAAATTGTCTTTGTGAAAGTACCTTCTTCATCAAATAAGCAGGTTTTATTCGGTCTGAGAGTCCTCTTGCAGGAAACGAATTTTTGCGGTTTTTGACCAATTTTTAACGTCGTCGCTTCGATTTTGTATCTTTTGACTTTAAACTGGCTGCAAATAGTGCAGCCATATAATCGATTTTGACAAAATAACTGAATTTTAGTGTACAAGCTTGATGAATGGCGCTATAATTGTATAGATTATGACCATATATAATGTAAAGCGTTATTGCAATATCTATACACGATTATCTTTCGGCAAGAATATAATATAAGAAGTACATAATTACAAGAATCAATTTTGTACGAGAAACTGCCTTTCTCTATAACACTGTATAGCATTTCCGGGTTGCAGCGGTAGCTAGCAACCTAGTAAGAGACGATCACGTCCAATGTTAAGGAATATAAAAACCCATAGTTCCTAAAAAAGGGAATCAGATCAAAACAAAAAAACACCATTAGCACCGCCTTGTCCGAAACCTCTGTATAGGAAACTTTCTGTCCCTTGGCTTGAACAGCAAGGGAAATATATTTGCTTGAAAATCAAGAAAAGTGGCAGCTACTACAACATTCTGCCAAAACGGAATATTTTTTTTTCTTTCTTGTTTTCCACAGATAGCTTGGCACTGGAACATCGTAGAGAGTTGTTCAATAGCTCATTTTAAAGGAAATTAATTGGGTTAAAAATATTTTGTAACTAAAATAAATCATATCTAAGAGAGAATAAATTGTTCAATTTAAAACTGCATTTTTGATGTCTTTTCATACTGTAGTCTTTTCAAAGATATTTGATTTTTGTACATAAATCATAATCGTATACCAGTGGTAAGATTTTAACCCACGCCTCCGAAGAGACTGGTGGCTAACACCAGTGCCATGGACCACTCGGCCACGCTGCCTCTCATAACCATATATGTGAATCCGGGTTGCAGCAGTTTACATTAAAAGACGATCACTGAAATAACAAACTATTCCAAACATTGGACTTAGTTAGCTAGTTGATTGTTTGAGTTTTTTTATAGTAAAGAACGATAATAAGCCTATGCTATAGTAAAGAATCCGGGTTGCAGCGATAGTTATATTTAAAGAAGATCACTAGAAGAGCAAACCATTGCACAGATTAGACTTAGTTAGCTCCTGATTCTTTGAGGTACATCTCTTACTACTCCAAAAAAGAAAAATCCGTAGGCTTTTTCCTGTTTGTAATCAGGGTTTACGTAATCCGGTTTATCCAATTAAAATTAATTTGAAATTTCTTCCTGGGTGAGGCTCAAACTCACGACTTTAGTATATTAAAGAACGATCTGCTGCCTATAGTAATCAAACAGTTCGTGGTAACAAGCTGTTTGAATATGTCACACTAAAAGGCGAACATTACAAGAATACACCATTGCATATATTCGACTTAAATACCTGGCTGATTCTTTAAGGTTCATCTCTTACTATACCTATTAAAAATTCCTTCTAACTGAGATTCGAACCCCAGCACCCACGTGACAAGCGGGATTGCTTGCCATTGTACTATTGGAGACTTATGAAAAATAATTTATATGTAAAACATGACAATAAATTCGTTTATGCACTAAAACTTATAGAAATCCTAAAAACCCATAACTCCTAAGAAAGAGTCAGATCAAAATTGCTTGAAAGTAAGGAAAAGGGACAGCTACTACAGCATTCTGCCTAAACAGCATCTTTTTTTCTTTTTTTTTCTTCCACAGATAGCTTGGCACTGGAACATTGTAGAAAGTTGTTCAATGGCTCATTTTAAAGGACATTAATAAGGTTACAAACCTTTTATATTTCAATCAAATTATTTTTAAAATAGAATCAATTTTTTTACGAAAAACTGATTATTTCATGTTAAAGATTGAGTAATGACGTCATAATCATAGAATGTGGTCAGGTCGTCTCTTACTATTCCCATTAAGAAAAAGCCATAGGCTTTTTCCTGTTTGTAATTTATTTTTTTTAATATCAATGGGATTAAAACTTATATTAAAGAACGATCTGTTGCCTATAGTAATCAAACAGTTCTTGGTAACGAACTCTTTGAATATGTTTTACTAAAAGACGATCATTACAAGAACACACCATTGCATACATTCGACTTAGTTACCTGCCAGATTCTTTGAGGTTCGTCTCTTACTATTCCAAAGAAGAAAAAGCCGTAGGCTTTTTCCTGTTTATATTCAATTTTTCCGGGTTGTTATGATAAAGAACCAACTCTTGCCTATACTAACTTGTATAGACCACTTAACTATAGTATAGTCTTATACAATTATATTTGACAAATGAAACTCAGAGAGGAAAGAATCTAACAAAATGAAAAATAAAATCAAAAAGGGTGGAAAAACAAGGATTTTGTCATCCGGTGGCAAACCATGAAGAAAGGTTAGATTTTCTTTTTTTTTCTTTGTCTTCTGTTTTGTTCAGCACTGAGGACGACTTGGCGGAGGTCCTTGTCGAAATATTTGCTTATTTTTTTGTATTCTTCATGGTTTGCCACTGGCTGATGTATCCTCGTTTTTTCACCCTTTTTGATTTTATTTTTCATTTTGTTAGTTCCTTTCCTCTCTGAGTTTCATTTGTCATGTATAGCCAGTGTGGTCTAAGAATGTATTTACAGTTATATTCGGAGTCAACAAATTAGAAATTCCTTCTAACTTGGATTAAAACCCCGATCACCCGCGTAACAAGTGGGATTGCTTGCCATTGCACTATCGGAGACTCATGAAAAATACATTATATATAAAACATGATAATAAATTATTTAATACACTTAAACTTATAAAAAGTATATAAGGAATCGGCCTGGTTAATTATCCGGGTTGCAGCGGTAGCTAGCAACCTAGTAAGAGACGATCAGGAAAATTTCTGTTCCTTGGCTTGAACAGCAAGGGAAATATTTTGGCTTGAAAATAGAGAAAAGTGACAGCTACTACAGCATTCTGCCTAAACGGCATCTGTTTTTTTCTCTTTTTTTCTTCCACAGATAGCTTGGCACTGGAACATCGTAGAGAGTCGTTCAATGGCTCATTTTAAAGTAAATTAATGGAATTAAAAACCTTCTTTATTTCAATCAAATTATTGTCAAAATTACATTAAAGACAACCTACTAAGAGACGATCATGTCCAATGATAAAAATATAAAAAACCATAACGGCTAAAAAAAGTCAGATCAAAACAAAAAGTACGCCATTAGAACCGCCATGTTCGAAACCCCTGTATAAGAAACTTTTTGTCATTTGGCTTGAATAGCAAGGGAAATATATTGGCTTGAAAATCAAGATAAGTGGCAGCTACTACAGCATTCTGCCTAAACGGCATCTTTTTTTCTTTCTCCTTTCTTCTTTCTTTTCCACAGATAGCTTGGCACCGGAACATCGTAGTGAGTTTTTCAATGGCTCATTTTAAAGGAAATTAATTGGGTTAAAAACCTTTTGTAACCAAAACAAATTATTTTTAAAAGAGCATAAATTGTTCCACTAAAAAATGCATTTTGATGTCTTTTTATACTACTGTATTTTCAAAGATATTTGATTTTTGAAGCAATCAAACAGTTCGTGGTAAAGTTATATTAAAAGTTTATATTCCATAGATAGCTTGGCACTGGAACATCGTAAAGAGTTGTTCAATGGCTCATCCGGGTTGCAAGGTAGCTAGCAACCTAGTAAGAGACGATCACGTCCAATGTTAAGAAATATAAGAACCCCTAACTCCTAAAAAAGAGTCAGACAAAAACAAAAAGTGTACCGTTAGAACTGCCTTGTCCGAAACCCCTATATAGGAAACTTTCTGTCCCTTGGGAAGAACAGCAAGGGAAATATATTGGCTTAAAAATCAAGAAAAGTAGCAGCTACTACAACATTCTGCCTAAACGGCATATTTTTTTTCTTTCTTTTCCACAGATTGCTTGACACTGGAGCATCGTAGAGAGTTTTTCAATGCCCCATTTTAAAATAAATTAATTGGGTTAAAAATCTTTTGTAACTAAAATAAATTATTTCTAAGAGAGAATAAATTTTACAACTAAAAACTGCATTTTTGATGTTTCCGGGTTGCAGCGGTAGCTAGCAACCTAGTAAGAGACGATCACGTCGAATGTTAAGAAATATAAAAAACCATAGCTCCTAAAAAAGGAGTCAGATCAAAACAATAAGTACACCATTAGAACCGCCTTGTCCGAAACCCCTGTATAGTAAATTTTCTGTCCCTTGGCTTGAACAGCAAGGGAAATATATTGGCTTGAAAATCAAGAAAAATGGCAGCTACTACAACATTCTGCCTAAACGGGATATATTTTATTTTTTTCCTTTTTCTTGTTTTCCAGAGATAGCTTGGCACTGGAACATCGTAGAAAGTTGTTCAATGGCTCATTTTAAAGGAAATTAATTGGATTAAAAATTTTTTGTAACTAAAATAAATTATTTCTAAGAGAGAATAAATTTTCAATTAAAAACTCCATTTTTGATGTCTTTTCATACTGCAGTCTTTCAAAGATATTTGATTTTTGTATTACATTAAAAGACGATCATTAGAATACATTAAAGGACGAACTATAGCCCATAGTTACTGGAATCCGGGTTGCGAAGATAGCTAGCAACCTAGTAAGAGAAGATCACGCCCCACAGTAAAGAACAAATTTAAAAATATAACATAACTCCTTAAAAAAAAGTCAGATCAAAACAAAACTTATACCATTAGAACTGCTTTGTCCAAAACCCCTATATTGGGAACATTCTGTCATTTGACTTTAACAGTAAGGGAAACATATTGGCTTGAAAAGCAATAAAAGTGACAGCTACTACAGCATTCTGCCCAAATGGCATCTTTTTTTCTTTTTTACTTTTCCACAAATAGCTTGGCACTGCAACATCGTAGAGATACATTAAAGAACGAGCTTTAGTCCATAGTAACTGAAGTATTATAAGGAATCATTGTATAAATGATGAATTTTCCTTAAGAAATTTTCGATTTCCCGCCTGACAAGCGGGTATGCTTTCAATTGTATTGTATAAAGGATCAATCAAGTTAATCTTAGGCAGTACTTTTTATTTTCCTGCTCAGACAGACTTGCACTGGAACATCATAGAGAGCCGTTTAATAACTAATTTTAATGGAAATTGAAGTGGCTAAAAACCTTTTGTAATTGAAAAAATTAATAAATAAGCTCTATCAGGCTGTGCCCTCCTCAACGCCTCGCTCTTTACGCTAAACTTTTTTATTGTTTTAAAAAATAAAGTTGTGAGACAGAGTCAAACTTTAGCGTAAACAGCGAGGCGTTGAGGAGGGCACAGCCTCTTTCATATACGGAATAATTTCTGTTCGTTTTAAGATTTAATGTCGCTCCTTACTTTCAGTTTAAAAACTTTTTTTTTTATTTAAAGGCTGCGAAAGCGGGGGGTTTGGGGGCGGCAGCCCCCCAACTGTGCCTCCTAATCCCTGTACGTTTTAAGGTTCGACCTTGTAACTCAGCCTCTTTAACTCTTTAGAAAACGTAGTTTTTTTCAAATAATTTCTGCACGTTTTTGTACAGTTTATTACTTATTATTGCTTGACTAACTGTTAGCTGATCGTGTCAGGAGTTAAAGTTGGGGGGCTGCCGCCCCCCAAACCCCCCACTCTTGAACATTCTTGTGTTCAGCCTTTTAATTCCTGAATACTCAAATCACGTCGTACAGGGTGCCTCCTAATCCCTGTACGTTTTAAGGTTCGAACTTGTGACTCAGCCTCTTTAACAACCCCCCAACTGTGCCTCCTAATCCCTTTACGTTTTAAGGGTCGACCTTGTAACTCAGCCTCTTTAACTGTTTAGAAAACGTAATTTTTTTCAAATAATTTAAAAAAGAAACTAAGTTTCTTTTTTAAAGTTTAAATTCAGTATATAAAAAATTTGCTCTGACGGTGAATCGAACCCAGGTTTTCCGCCTGACAGTCTGAAGTATCAACCGCTGGACTAATGAGACACAATTGTAATTGTTTTTTAGTAAATGGAATCTATTTTCGTAAAGCAAATTCCCACAAAACTTGATATTTGGTTTTTGGAAAACAGGGAAGAAGTGATCAGATTGAGCTGAAATTTCGAGGATAAGCTCCCAGGCCCCAGGAAAGCTTATCCTCTAAATTTCAGCCCGATCAGACAACGTTAAAGGGGGGTTGTGGTGGGAAAAATTAACATGGGCTATTATAGGAAAACGAGGTTTTTCGTAAATGTAAATTCGGGGGATAATTTTTTCGGTCTGAAAGTATCAAAAGGCCCTAACAGGTCGAATTCTGCTTCGAATGAGTCCTCATTCACCCGGATCAGTTGCCAACTGTGGCCTGTACGCGTGGATAACAAAAAAAAGAGAAATGAATTTTAAGTGGCTATATTTGGTTTTTTAAAAACAGGGAAGGAGTGATCGGACAAGCTCCCGGGCCCTAGAAAAGCTTAACCTCTAAATTTCAGCCCAATCGGACAACGTCAAAGGGGGGCTGTGGTGGGAAGGTCGAAACTTCCGGCCCAGTTTATCCCATGAAGACAAAGTCGGAGGAGGATCAAATTTTGCACGTTTCTTAGTTTGAGCTTGGGCTACAAAATGCGATCACCGCCGTCTCTCTGCGGCCTCTAGGACCTGAAATCGCTTAACATTGTGGTGGGTCGCCTCTTTATAGAGGCACAAGTGTGCCTCCTTGATAAAGTCTGAGGGGGGTGAAATTTTGCACGTTTCTTAGTTTGAGCTTGGGCTACAAAATGCGATTACCGCTGTCTCTCTGCGACCGCTAGGACCGGAAATCGCTTGCGGGCTCTTATAGGAAAACGAGCCCGCGTTTTCGCGGGCTAGCCCGCTTATAGCGGGTTCTTATAGGAAAACGAGGTTTTTCGTAAATGTAAATTCGGGGGATAATTTTTTCGGTCTGAAAATATCAAAAGGCCCTAACAGGTCGAATTCTGCTTCGAATGAGTCCTCATTCACCCGGATCAGTTGCCAACTGTGGCCTGTAGGCGTGGCTAAGAAAAAAAAGAAATGATGAATTTTAAGTGGCTATATTTGGTTTTTTGAAAACAGGGAAGGAGTGATCGGATTGAGCTGAAATTTCGAGGATAAGCTCCCGGGTCCTAGAAAAGCTTAACCTTTAAATTTCAGCCCAATCGGACAACGTTAAAGGGGGGCTGTGGTGGGAGGGTCGAAACTTCCGGCCCAGTTTACCCCATGAAGATAAAGTCGGAGGAGGATGAAATTTTGCAAGTTTCTTAGTTTGAGCTTGGGCTACCAAATGCGATTACCGCCGTCTCTCTGCGACCTCTAGGACCTGAAATTGCTTAACAATGTGGTGGGTGGCCTCTTTATAGAGGCACAAGTGTGCCTCCTTGATTAAGAAAAAGCCATAAGCGTTTTCCTGTTTGAAATTTCACAGTATGTTGGTTGCAGTGGTAGCTAGTTATGAACATTAATTTTCCAGTAAAGAACGGACAGTAAAGCCCATAATAACTGAATACTATTATAAGACTAAAAGTTTGCTATAAAACCATACTTTCCGAGAAACCAGCAACTTCCATTTAAAATTAACGGAGAAAGTTGCCCCAGATGAGGCTTGAACTCACGGCCTTAGTGTTATGAGACTAACGCTCTACCGACTGGTCCACCAAGGCTTTTAAATTATGATTAATTAAAAAAACCTTTTCCACAAAATAAGATATTCAAAGAAAAGTAAAGAACTCCATTAAACAAAAAATGAGTAAAAATAAAATGAAATAATCTACTCAGCGTGAAACTTCCACAAATCAGCATCGATAAATAAATGAAACCCAAAACGAACAGAAATTACAATAAATAACCGAGTCAAACTCAAAACGAGCAGAAATTAACATAAGTTGGGCTCAAAAACCCTATGCCTTCCCAAGACCAGAACATAATTTGCATTTTACTGAAAAAATATAAATGTGTTTACTTTTATAACTTTAATAAATTAAGTAATATTAAAATTTTGATTACTAAATATCAGTATATATATATATTTTACTGACAATGCACATTAATTTGTATTTTTTTCAGTATTTTTTTCAAGTGCAAAGTATGTTCTGGCCTTTGGAACGCATAGGGGTTTTGAGCCCAACTTATCTTAATTTCTACTCGTTTTGAGTTTGACTCGGTTATTTATTGTAATTTCTTTTCGTTTTGGGTTTCATTTATTAATCGATGCTTATTTGTGATAGTTTCATGCTGGGTAGATTATGTCATTTTATTTTTGCTCATTTTTTGTTTAATGGAGTTCTTTACTTTTCTTTGAAAAACTTATTTTGTGGAAAAAGTTTTTTTAATTAATTTCTGTTCGTTTTATATTGACATAGTCTTTTCAGAGGAAAAGCAAATATTACTTTAAATTTTTTTCGTTTTTTTAAGAATTTATAGTTTGGCCTGCTATTTGTATGCTGGAGAAAAATTTTCAGCAATTTTTAACAACATACACCCTTTTAAAAATCTGGACACAAATAGTAGTGTTTAATTTAGTTTCGTACCTCCTCTAGTTGACCTGAAATGGAAAACTTGATACCATTCGCAAAAAATTCTGTTTACTTTCTTTGATAGTATTGCTAGGATCAATTCAAAATTATGTTTTTCAAATGACGTCATTACAATACTGATGGTTAGAGTCCTTTCTCTGCTTTATCACATACTGTCAAAATTCTTTTTTTATATGAACGTTTCATGGTGAAATGGTTACCACTTAGGACTTTGAATCCTGCGATCTGAGTTCAAATCTCAGTAGAGCTTTTTTTATAACTTATAGCTTACTTATACAACCATTTAGGTTTCTGCCGTAATCTTTTCAAAATTAAATTAGTTACTATGGCCTAGGAGATCGTTCTTTAGCTTATGATTTATTAAGGAATATAATTAAAATACCAATATAAATATAAAGAATCCTTTTATTACTTCAGTTACTAGGGGCTATAATTGTACTAGCCTATACTATAGTTATGTGGCCTATAAAATTTAGTATAGGCGAGAGGTCGTTCTTTACTATAAAAAAAACAAAAATCAAATATCTTTGAAAAGATTTACATTAAAAAACGATCATTGGAATAGCAAACCATTGAATACATTCGACTTGGTTAGATACTTGATTGTTTGAGGTTCTTTTCTTACTATTTAAGAGAATAATAAATGGTTTTAGTCAATCCGGGTTGCAGCGGTAGCTTGCAACCTAGAAAGAGACGATCACGCCCCATTCCATACCTCCCAAAACTAGAATGAGAAAAAAAAATAAGTACAATAGTGGAACCGCATTGTCCCAAATACCTATATAGGAAACTTACCGTCCCTTGGCTTGAAAAACAAGGGAAATGTATTGGCTTGAAATTCAAGAAAAATGGCTGAAACCCCGAATTTCTTCATACACGGCATCTTTTTTTTCTTTTCTTTTTATAAGAGATCATTAATCATAAGTAGGGATTATGTAAGTTTCATTAGTATCATAGTTGTAGAGATGGCTGGAAACTAGTAAAGAACCAACCAGGGCACATATTGGACTTAGTTAGCTGCCTGATTCTCTCGTCGTCTCTTACTATTCCAAAAGTCCGTCTCTTACTATTCCAAATAAGAAAAAGACATAGGCTTCTTTCTGTTTGTGATTTTTATTCCGGGTTTTTGTACTAGAATCGTTACCGTAGAAGGGCAACTTAACTATAGTATAGGCTGTTACAGTAACTGTACTGTTATAGTAAATAAAATTGATTTTTTAAGAGAAACTGCATTTTGTTCAAAACTGTAATAGCAAATGGTATAAACATCATCTTAGATATGAAGATCAAAATAGTATTTTTAACATAATTGAAAGTATGTAGATATAGTTACATAAAATATAGTAATTCCTTTAGAGTTTTAACAAAAGTCGAATTGGTGAATTGGAACTAGAGTAATTCCTGAAAGTTTTGAATAAACTAATTTTATTTAATGGATTGCTAAGTTATTATGTAAACTGCAAAAATATGTATGTTGTCTGATCAATAATTTTAATTCTTTAATTAAAACTAGAAAAATACCTGAAAGTTTTAAAATTAGTTTTGATTTTTGATAGGTTCTTGATACTTGACACGGGGTTTAATGGATAGATGTTAAATAATAACATGATGTCTTCTGATTCACAAATGATTGTAAGTTTTTTCACTGGCATACCGGCCATATGTGCTGGAATATGGTGGGCAGCTGGAATATGGTGGGCAATTGGGTGGGCAGTTAGAAAATATAGAATATTCAAAATAGATACAAAAGATGATAGGAATCCTCTTCCTAATAAGAAGAGTGAGCAGAAACCAGCTAATGAGAATAAGATTATAACTGTTCCATCCTTCAAAGAGTATAATCAAATAAAACAAGAATTTATAGGATTTCCAACCGAAGCTTCCTCAGAAACAAATGAAAAACAGCTCTACCCTTACTTGGAAGCTTTCGCACGATTTCGGGAAGATGTTAGGAAATCGGCCAAGCAAATTAGTAACAAAGAGACTAGGCATGATCTTTTCAACCTTTGTGATAAAGTCCGTGATGACATCTTACCAAAACTAGGAGTTCGACTGGAAGATAAAGAAGAAGGTCAATTTCTTATAAAGACTGAATTACCTGCAGTACTTTTAAAAGAAAGTGATGTTAAAAGGGCAGAAGAAGAAAAGAAACGACAAGAGAAGGAGAGAAAGAAGTCTTCTAAGAAATCACCGAAGGGGCATGCTGTATCTAAGTTGAGGTCTTGTAGCTGTGACAGCTTAGCAAGCAAAGGTCGCCGTAAAAGAAAGACAAGCAGTAGACTACAGAGAGTAGGAGACGCAAAGATTAAGAGACTTAAAAGACTGACCGCCATAAGAGACTTTTTGAGACAATCCATACTTCTCAAGGAGTTTGACTCTGACCGCTCAGGGTCCTCTGATAATGAGTCTTCTCGCAACTCAAGTTGCGGGTCTTCGTCCTTTAGCAGTGAATCTTATAGTCAAAACAGCACAAATACTGAATCAATTACAAAGAAAAGCGCAAGTAATTTAGAAAGTGTCATTGAAAACTGTGCGTGCTTATCCCTTGATAAATATATTTCAGAATCTTCTAGTGGTAATAGCGAAAGTAATCCCAGAGGTTGCGTACATAAGAAATCGCAAACGATTAAGAAGAAAAAAATATTCTCTGATTCGTCTAATTCAGAGTTTTCTGGCAGCGATAGTGATTGTAATTCCAAAAGTTATGTAAGCAAGAAATCGCACGCAACAAAGGAAAAAAGCCAAAAGCACATATCTCTTTCAGAATCTAATAGTAGTAATAGTAAAAGTAATCCCAGAGATTGCGTACATAATAAATCGCAAGCGATTAAGAAGAAAAAAATATTCTCTGATTCGTCTAATTCAGAGTCTTCGAGCAGCGATAGTGATTGCAATTCCAAAAGTTATGTAAGTAAGAAATCAAAAGGAAAAAAGGAAAGGAAAAAATCAAAGGAGAAAAGCAAAGAGCACATATCTCTTTCTGAATCTTATTGTAGTAATAGTGAAAGTAATCCCAGAAGTAGCGTAAATAAGAAATCACAAAGGATGAATAAGAAGAAAATATTCTTTGATTTGTCTAATTCAGAGTCTTCTAGGAGTTTTCTAGCAGCGATAGTGAGTCTGCTAGAGTCTTCTAGCAGCGATAGTGATTGTAATTCAAAAAGCTATGTAAGCAAGAAATCAAAAGGAGAAAAGGAAAGGAAAAAATCCAAGGAAAAAATCCAAGAGCCAATGAAGAAGAAAAAATTATTCTCCGGTTCGTGTAATTCAGAGGGTTCTAGCAGCGATAGTGATTGTAATTCCAAAAGTTATGTAAGCAAAAAATCAAAAGGAAAAACGGAAAAGAGAAAATCAAAGGAAAAAAGCAAAGAGAACATATCGCTTTCCGAATCTACTAGTAATAATAGTGAAAGTAACTCCAAAAGTTATGTAAACAAGAAATCGAAAAGAAAAAAGGAAAGGAAAAAATCAAAGGAAAAAACCAAAGAGCACTTATCTCTTTCCGAATCTTATTGTAGTAATAGTGAAAGTAATCCAAAAAGTAGCGTGCATGAGAAATCACAAAAAATTAAGAAGAAGAAAATATTATCTGATTTGTCTAATTCGAAGTCTTCTAGCAGCCTTCTAGCACAGATAGTGAGTCTTCTAGAGTCTTTTAGCAGCAATAGTGATTGTAATTCAAAAAGTAATGTAAGCAAGAAATCAAAAGGCAAAAAGGAAAGGAAAACATCAAAGGAAAACAGCAAAGAGCACATATCTCTTTCCGAATCTTATTGCAGCAATATTGAAAGTAATCCCAGAAGTAGCGTACATAAGAAATCGCAAAAAATGAAGAAGAAGAAAATATTCTCTGATTCGTCTAATTCAAATTCTTCAAACAGCCTTCTAGCAGTAACAGTGAGTCTTCTAGAGTCTTCTAGCAGCGATAGTGATTGTAATTCAAAAAGATATATAAGCAAGAAATCAAAAGAAGAAAAGGACAAGAAAAAATCAAAGGAAAAAAGCAAAGAGCAAATGAAGAAGAAAAAATTATTTTCTGATTCGTTTAATTCAAAGTGTTTAAAAAAGGAAAGAAAAAAATCAAAGGAAAAAAGCAAGGAGCGTAATTGTAATTCCAAAAGTTCTGTAAGCAAGAAATCACAATGAAAAAAGGAAAAGAAAAAATCAAAGGAAAAAAGCAAAGAGTACATATCTCTCCGAATTTAATAGTAGTAATAGTGGAAGTAATTCCAAAAGTTATGTCAGCAAGAAATAAAAAGGAAAAAAGGAAAGGAAAAAAGTAAAGAGCAACATCTCTGTCCGAATCTAGTAGTAGTAATAGTGAAAGTAACCCCAAGAATTTTGTAAGCAAGAAATCAAAAGGAAACAAGGAAAGAAAAAAAATCAAAGGAAAAAAGCAAAGAGCATATATCTCTTTCCGAATCTCATTGTAGTAATAGGGAAAGTAATTCGAGAAGTAGCTTAAATAAGAAATCACAAACGATAAAGAAGAAAAAATTATTCTCTGATTCGTCTAATTCAGAGTCTTCTAGCATATCAAAAGGAAAAGAGGAAAGGAAGAAATCAAAGGAAAAAGGCAAAGAGCACTTATTTCTTTCCGATTCTTATTGTAGTAATAGTGAAAGAGTTCCCAGAAGTAGCGTACATAAGAAATCGGAAACGATTAAGAAGAAAAAATGATTCGTTTAATTCAGTCTTCTAGCAGCGATAGTGATTGTAATTCCAAAACTTATGTAAGTAAGAAATCAAAAGGAAAAAACGAAAGAAAAAAAATCGAAGGAAAAAAGCGAAGAGCACACATCTCTTTCCGAATCTTATTGTAGTAATAGTGAAAGTAATCCAGAAGAAATACCGTCTTTTATGTAATTATTCATTATTATGTAAAATGCAGTAATTTTGGTGGGGTTTAACAAAAAAAAATTATTTTTTAGCTGAAACTAGAATAATTCCTAAAAGTTTTAAATAAAATAATTTTATTTAACTGCAAACTGCAAAAATATTTATGATATCTGAGCAATAATTTTAATTTTTAATTCATCAATACAGTTAATGGAAACGAACTGTATAGTAAGAGAGGACTCGTCTCAATAGTAATTAAAACTCTAAAAGCGGAATTTCAATATCAATAGATACATCAAAAGAATCTCTTTTATGCTGATTTTAAATATATAAGTTAAATCAAGTTTACTCATAAACCGAAGAGCATTTGCCCTTTTTTCAAATAAAGGGAAAACACCTCCTAAAAGTCATATAATCTTAATCAAAATCACACCATTAGATTCAGCGTATCAGAGAACCTTACTGTATAGGTTTCAAGCTCCTGTCTGCAAAAATGTGGAATTTTATTTTAAGAGCGACTCGTCTCAATAGTAACCGAAACTCTAAAAACAGAATTTTAATATCAATAGATACATCAAAAGAAGTGGATTTTTATCCTGATTTTAAATATAGAAATTTGAAAAAATTTGTCTTATTTTAAAAAAAGAAAAAATCACCCACTTAAAGTCGTAGCGTCTTAATGAAAATCACACCATTAAATTCAGCGTATCAGAGAACCTTACTGTAGAGGTTACAAGCACCTATTTTTATTTTTTGCGAGAAGAAAGATCACGGATGCGTGTTTATTTACCCTTTTTTCCAGGGGTGATCGCATCGACAGAGAGGTCCTAGAATTTTGCGAGAGGGCTTATTTGAACAGAAATTGAAAGTTCTGGTGCCTTTTTTAATAATAAAAAAAATAGAATCAATTTTTGTAAAAACTACAGTTTGATCATTTTTATCACTTGTCTTTACTTTTATCACTTGTCTTTTCATATTGCAGTGTTTACAAACATGATTGATTTTTTAAGCAATTTTGCCAAAAATGCCAAATTTCACATTTTTGCACATAGGAGTTTGAAACCTTTGCCCGGTCATCTCTTACTATTCCAACAATTAAGTAAAAGCCATAGGCTTTTTCCTGTTTGTAATCATGTACAAGATTGATCAATTACGTCATAATCGTAGGTTGTACCCAGGCCGTATCTTTTATTAAAATAATATAAACAAAACTCGGAAATTAAATCTTTTTTAAGCCTAGTAAGAGACGATCATGTCCAATGTTAAGAAATATAATAACCCCATAACTCCTAAAAATAGAGCCAGATAAAAACAAAAAGTACACCATTAGAACTGCCATGTCTAAAACCCTATAGGAAACTTTCCGCACCTTCTTTTTTCTTCTTTTCCTCAGATAGCTTTGTACTGGAAAATGGTAGAGAGTTGTTCAATGGCTCATTTGAAAGTAAATCTCTAGATCTAGTCCCATTTGTACTTAGTTTTTTTCAAATAGAATAAATTTTTTACGAAAAACTTCACTGTTCATGTACAATATTGATCAATGACGTCATAGTCATTGGTTGTAGTACATAAAGGCTCGATCATCGAGTAAAGCTGAAACTAAGTAAAGGAAAATTATGTCACTGAACTCACTGGACAACCTAGCAAGAGACGATCACGTCCAATGTTAAAGAATGTAATAACCCATAACTCCTAAAAATAGAGCCAGATCAAAACAAAAAGTACACCATTAGAACCACCATGTCTGAAACCCTTATATAGGAAACTTGCTGTACATTGGCTTGAACAGCAAGGGAAATATAGTGGCTTGAAAATCAAGAAAAGTGGTAGCTACGCCTCAACAGGATTTTTTTTCTCTTTTCTTCTTTTTCGCGTAGAGCTTGGCACTATATCATCGTAGAGTTGTTTAATGGCTCATTTTAAAGAAAATCTCTAGATCTAGTGCCATTTGTAATTAATTTTTTTTAAAATAGAATCGACTTTTTACGAAAAACTTCATTGTTCATGTACAATATTGATCAATGACGTCATAGTCATTGGTTGTAGTACATAAAGGCTCGATCATCGAATAAAGCTGAAACTAAGTAAAGGACAATTATGCCTCCATATATTCACAGTGATGTTCAATGTTTTCCATTATATCTGTAAACTGTTCCACAATTGCCAGTCCACGCCTTGGAAGCTTTTCATTAAACATACAACATTTCTTTGGATATTACTATGAAGGTTTGCCAAAGCAGTTCTAGCTGACTTTTCAACAACATCCGCTCTTTCAAAGAGAATCTTAATCTGTAATTTTGGATATTTTTCATAATCCCGGTAAAACATTCATAAAATGCTTCTCTATTTAAAAAGATAAGCCTGCATTGTTGCCATATTTTTGGACTTCTGAATGTAATTTTTAACTTTGTCTTTATGTGTTCTTTGCAGAAAGCTTACGAGCCTTGAGCAAGCAATTTCGCTAGTTTCTGCCAAGATTGATTCGCACAATCTGAACTTTCCTTAAATACCTGTGATTAGCCAACCTGCTGCGTGTGATACACATGCTACAATTTTGATCTCCGATCCCCCGCCTGAGCATGGTGACCCGCTAAAGTGAAAATCAGTAATAGACTCAATTTCTGGTCATCAGCTGGTGTCCAGAGTGCGAGCGACTAAAAAACGGTGGACGGTGAATATTGAGAAATCTGCAGCTGAAGATTTTTGCAAATCAGCAAAGGAAGCTCTACCTGGTTCTAGTGTGAAAGTTTTATCTAAAAAACACACTGGTGTTATTCGAGAAGTCCCGTCTGATTTTGACCTTGAAATGCTACGGAACCAGTTTGGTATAATTGGGTCTTGTCGATTTGGAACAAGCAAATCGGTTAAGCTTGAATTTGCAGACGCGATTACTAAAGGATCATTTCTGCGAAACGGTGTGAAGATTGGGTATGAAAACTTCCGTGTTTATGAGTTCAAGCAATTGCCAAAGTGTTGCTTCAAGTGTCGTTCCCCTGGGCACTTGAAAAGTGCATGTACTAGTAGCACTCCCAAGTGCGCTCGTTGTGCTAGACCGGTCTAGATAAGGTCTATTCTCAGAAATGAATCCAGACATAAGTATAGTCTCATTTAATATTAATGGAACGAGAGGCAAGGACTTTTTTATTGATGATCTGTATGTTAATTACGACGTTGTTTGTCTCCAAGAACATTTACTGACCGCCTTTAGCGAAAATTTTCTGAGACGAAGCAGTGATCACGTTGTTTTTGTGCGTCCAGCTAAAATTACGCGTGGCCGCCCTTCTGGCGGCTTAGCATGTGTTTTTAAGAAAAATATTTCTGGTGCGAGTCCTGTGCTTTTCCAATCAGATAACACTTTTCTGGCGGTGCGTCTTGGTAATATTGTATTAATTAATGTGTATCTGCCATATAATGATCGTTCCATTCGTTCACTTCAGAATTTCTCTTGTGCTTGTAATGGTCTTAAAACTTTAATTCAGAATGAAGAGAGCGACAATGAGGTGCTATCTTCCGATTAATGGTGTGAATCAAGAAAAGAACTCAGCGCTCAGTTTAGTTACTGGTCAATTGTACTTGATATTGAACTGATTTTGTTGATGTTCGTACGATCCATCCACCAGGCAGATTTTATGCTCTATGTCGATTCTCTGGAAAATATCTTGCCGTGGATGTTCGCTCTAGACCACACGAACTAGGCCAGATGGCTGTCAGTGCACGTTTGAGACTTGATTGCTCTCAGTACCCAGAGCCCAGCTGTATTTTGTGAGTTTATGAAAGGAAACTTCACAGTTCGAAAGACATAACAGGCTTTTTCTTCCATGGCAATGGATCAAGCGCATGAACAGATGAACGAGAAAATGAAAGGAACAGCCGGTTTGATTGGACTCACCGAAAACCCAGATGCCATGCTTCGATGGATCACATCAGGTCCCAATGTTCAAAGGGCCGTTGAGGAGTATGAAGAAAGTTTCACAAACCCTTCTTCTGAAGAAAACTTGAAGCATCATGAGGACACACCAAAATAAATGATGTGATCCATGTGCCATGTTCAAGACTTTCTTCAAGTCATTGAAGGAAGGGGCAATCCATTTGCTGAATCAGAAAACGACCTTCTTACCCTTGAAACGAGGACGATCATGCCCAGTAACATAGTACACGGTGCCAGGAACGCATACAAAATTGGACTCGACCAATACAAGAGGTTTACCAAAGAGCGACTGACAACATGCTCCACGCCAGTCACAGATGCTATTAAGAAAAATAACCTGCCACTATTCACAAGTGTGATAGCCAAGAAACCGTCAAAGGCGAAACAAGAGATTTCTAGTGTGAAAAACAGTTGTTCTTTGTTTGGTAGATTGTACATTGCCTGCCAGTCTCGTGACGGCGACATGGACGAGTTTTTTAAGCACGAGAACCAGCCCACTCCCCCTGCACTGTCCTACAGCGGATCCCTTAGGAAAACTGCAAAATCTGACCTTACAACTTGTTTAGAAGCATTGCTGGACATACCAACTACTATTCCGCGAGTCAGTGCCAAAGTATTCTATGGATAAGCCTTGGTTCATATGCTTGCACCCGGCTCCTGCAAATTTTTCAAAGATTACGCAGACACAGATTTTCTACCGCACATTCACAGCCAACTAGAGACGTTCAGTCGCATCGACGTTATATGGGAGAGGTACATCAAAAGCAGCTTCAAGATAGGAGAAGGAGAAGGGAGAGGTTTCGGACAGCGAGTCAGCCTAAGAGAATCGGCTTCTATACCTCAGAACTGGGCTGCTTTCCTCCGTACCGAAGAAAACAAAGAGCAACTGTTCTTCCTGTTAGCAGACCACTTGGCAAGCACGAATTTGTTTGGAAAAGAAGTTTATAGCACAAAAGGATTCAGATGTTGTGCCTTCGGTGTCAGCTGCTCAAGATGATTTGGTCCCTTGCGATCATGAAGAGGCAGATACGCAAATTATCCTCCACATTCGTCACTGTCTGGTCACCAAAAAGCTATGATACGAACCGTGGAAACGGGTGTGCTCGTGCTAGCTGTGGCCGCTTGCTCATACGTCCCACTTTTTGAGCTCTGGATGGACTTTGGTGTGAAGCAGCAGCGCAGAATCATCCCAGCTCACGAAATTCATCATACGCTTGGCCCCCAAAATTCAAAAGCTTTGCCTGGTTTCCACGCGTTTACAGGCTGCGATTAAGTATCTTCCTTTTCTGGCATTGGAAAGAAGAAAGCCTTTGATGTCTGGATAAGTTATCCTGATGCAACTGAGGCGTTCTTGGATCTGTTGTCTGCGTCGACTGCTACAAAACCACGAATGCAAGAGCTACTAGAGATATTTGTAATTTTATGCTATGAGCCGACAAGCGAACTCCAGGGTGTTGACGAAGCAAGAAAAGTGCTTTTTGCCAAGGGATGGTAGATTGACCGCATCCTACTAACATCCGACGCCCTTCTTCAGCACACCAGACGTGCACACTTTCAGACTGGCCGAATTTAGGGAAGAGCAGCAGACCCCATTCAGAATCCTTCTTCCCCCTCTAAATTTGGATGGAAGATCGTAAATGATGGGTGGCATCCTGTCTGGCCGACACTACCCGAGACTTCCAAGGCGTGCAAAGAACTGATCAAATGTGGCTGCAAGAAAGCCTGCAAGGTACCATGCAAGTGCATTAAGGCTTCACTACCGTGCATTAATCTGTGTGCCTGTAATGGAGCGTGCTACAGATCTGACGCCACCAGTGAATAGGCTGCTGAACCAGGGCACAAACTGCATACCACTTTTCTTTTTTTTCTTTTTTTTACCTCTTTTATTTCTTCCTTCAGTGATTAAAGTCATATCTTTAAACGAAAGTTATAGCAGTGTATTTGATTCTTAAAGGAGGGAAAACGAGGGGGGCAGTCGTAGTTTTGCGCGTCACAGCTGTCATACCCGGTTTCCTTTGTCTAGTGTTGGCTACCTACTCCTATCATAACCGCCGCAGCCAAATTGAAAAGAAACTCAGTTTGGAATTTTCCCCTGCCCCCCCCTCCCAGTTTCCCCTCTTTCCCCTATCCGGGATTTAGGATGTAATACTGTACCATTCAATCTTGAGAATGCCTCCTGAAATGGCGAGAACAAACTTAGAGAGCAGATCAGAATTTCCCTTCTTTAGCATTTCCCCCGGCGGAAATATTTAATGCTGTTTTTTCCCTCCGAGGACATCCTCTGCACTTTCGCCATGGCATTAAATCAGTGATTATATAAGATTGGATAAACAAACCGAATACCAATTTGAAACAGGCAAAAACAAACATTTTCCGTTTCCCACTGTTAGTTGAATTTCACCCCCCTCCCACCCCACCCTCCCTTTGATGGTGGGACACTTCAAGCAACTTTTCTATCACTTTGCTTCAATTTCTGTCTAATACCGAGTATACACACCGAATATAAAGCTAAAATAGGGAAAAATAATTTTTTTTGCTTTTCCCCCTTTTGGGTGACTTTTACCCCCTGTTTCCCCTCTTAGGGTGGTCGGATCGCTTGTGTCCCAATCTCATTCAAAAGAGCACATCAAACTGCCCGAGTGGATCAACTTTCACACTTTTTGTCCAAATTTGCACGAACCTTTGACTAAGCGACTATTATAAGTTATGGAGAAAAGGATGAACAGCTTCACATGACCTCATAACGAAACCCACTGTACTCTCGAAAAAAAGAACTCTAACGATTCCTCTGATTTCCTTTTAATTTTGGGATCTTTATATTTGTCCCCAGGTGGGCAAAATTTATATTTGTCGCGTAGACGGGGCACTGCGTGTTTTGGACACAATTTAGACAGATCATGCCGTATATTTTTAACACTATTAAAAATAATCTTTTTCAGATTTGAAACGTTTTCTCAGTCCATTTGACTAGAACCATGAGAAAAAGAACGAGATAACAGTTTTTGTGGTTCCATTGAAAAAATTTGAATGTTATATTTGTCCTTTTATCGCATAAGTGGGACGATATGAATATTGGAAAAGAAATGAGCTCCTGTGTCAAAAACAGCGTGGCTTAATCAAACATAAAAATGGATATTACCATTGCCGGACAGAACTGAGTCCGGTAAACATCCTTACCCGAGGGTAATAAGGTGATTACCGTGAATAATAAGGGGTTCCATATCATTTACCAGCTTTCAGGGTTTTAATTGGAAATATCCTTGTAAATGTCCTGACTAATAGCCAATCAAGTGCACTGCCTTTTGCACCACATTACACCAAATTGCACCACATTACACCAAATTGCACCACATTGAGTGCACTAAAAACCAAAGAAAGTGTGGAAAATACACTGGATGAGATTGTCTTCTCAACACCTATGTATTACATATTTTCCTTAGTTCCTCAAAAGTCGATTTGATTTGCTCCATTAGCTCAATCGTTTAAGTAAAGTTGGTTGACCAATTGCTAAGACTCTTTGAGGGGGGGAGGGGGTTGAAGAACAGCTTGTCAGAACACTGGTCAACCATAGTCTTTCAAATGTTGCAATTAGAAAGGGTCAAACTGTTAGAAGTAAAATAACCTCTACCTCCGTTGAAAGATATTTGGATTTTTATAGCTGTCTTTCCTTTGTTCTTTTTTACATCCACAAAAACAGATAATCAAATTTCTTTAATTGGTTTATGGAATGTTAAACCAGTTTTCAAATGTTAGAACTAGAAGGGGTAGAATTATTTATTTAGATTATAGAATTTTATTTGACGCAATATTTTGACATGAATCCTACTTGAGGTAATATAAAAATTGTGTGTAGGTGTCCAAGCACTTAAGAAAACTTGCATTTTGAGAAGTCCATCTCAGGATGCTGCTCCATAAATTTTTGAGCATGTCTTGCTTTTTCTGCTCCTCTTACGTAGGCAGACCCATCTACAAAATATTAAAGATAAAATAAAGCAAAACAAATCAGACATTCTAATTCAAGTAAAACAATTAAAAAGGAAAAATTTATAAAATAATTCTATATACATGTATGGACAAAGGTATAGAAGCAATTTGGTCAACATTGTGTCATTTTATATATAGGTGATAAAGGTATGTTCAATATAAGTCAGTTACGGTATCATCAGATACTAACACAACAAAGTTAGAATGATGTTGCACCAGCATATTTTGTGGATACATTTCTACAAATTCTTTTGATGATTCACATTGTTTTCAAACGCGCAGTAAAAGTATTTCAATGTAGCGGTTGAACCGCTGTGACGCATAAACCTTTAGCAAAAACCGGATGAAATTCGAAGGATCGCGCAAACCGACTGTTCTTGTATGAAAACGCATCCGTGTGAATCAGTGATAAGGAATTAAATATCAACTTGCAAACTTAACGAAAAATTCATTCGAAGCTATTGAAAAAGTTCGGGAGAGTAGGACAGAAGAGGATAGAAACAACATCTATAAATTTAAGAACGCACAAGATAAAACTTCGTTTCAAAAAAAACTTATTTAACAGCTTTTTCAGCCGTTTACGCGACTGAGTAGCTTCCATGGTTAACTAATTTAACAGCTACTCAGTCGCTTAAAAAGGCACGGAGGGAATCAAAAGGAAATATTTCTACAAAATTGAATCACGAACAATGGATTACTTTCTCAAAATTGAGTAATCAAGAGCTATTGTTCTTTTAAAGCAAAATTTTTAACTGACAGACAAGCCATTATTTTCAACTTTTAGCCAAAACAAAAGTGAAACCGAATTTAATCACGCGAAGAATATTTTTTTATCGTCAAACGACTTGAAATCCTAATTTTGAAGATAAATTCGACTTCTACTAGAGCCTAGCTTTAGTGTTCGGGCAGCCCGAATGCCTTTTATCCTAGTTAGGGTGGTTTGCTCGAAAATGTTGCTCATGACTACTGATAAGGTTAAAACACATTTAAATAAAGGACACGATTACATCCACGAGCATCCCTTTTTGACAGCAAAGGAATATTATCCTCAAAGACTGGACTGCCACACTCAAAAATTGCTTGAGGATCAAAAAGGATGCTGAATGTCAGTATACTTGAATTAAGTATCCTCTGCTTGTTTGTTTGTTTTTTTTTTTTGTTTTTTTTTATTGATACCTTAATTTTCAACAATTCACAAAAATAATTAAATGAGCATATCCACTACTAGAAGGCCAAATAGCCTGTGCATAGTGGCTCAATTACTAATTAAATCACATAATCAACAGAAAAAAATCCCGTCACATACATAATATTCACAAGGAGCCTGCTCTAACCCTGCATCTCGACTAAGGAGAAACCCTTTGACCTGGGATTTAAATGATGAAACCAATTCAGAGTCTCTAATGCTCTCCAGGAGGCTATTCCAGAGGGGTACACTATTCCAGGTGTGACGTGCAAGAATATACACATTTTCCTGTGCATTTCGATACTATATCCGAACCTGTTGGCTAAAAATGGAATTATTGTTTTGTAAAAGCTGAATTTTTCGTGATCGCTGCGATAAAGAGCAAACGTCTTTCAAAACTCAATATAGAGTAAGATTATCCAGTTGGCTTTTGCCAATTTACTCAAGGTTAAATTTCATTATTAAAGAGGGCCAAGTCCATTTTTATATATTCTCAAAGTGCCGATACTTAAACATAGCTGAAACTCAGTATTTGTACTGTTGTCAGGAACTGAAGTTTCAGTTCACTTCTTACAACATCTAAGATGTATCAGGCGTTGATGTGCAGTAAAGTATATTGGATCTCCTTTGATGGCAACGATGTACTAAACATGGGCGCCCATAAGCTGATTTTTTTTTTGGGGGGGGGGAGGTTACCTGGTCTACTCAGCACTTCCAATGCTGTATAGTAGAAATCTCAAAACAAAAATTTTAAAATATAAGGCAGTGTCATTCATCCAAGGAGGGCTGGTGCCCCTCATACCCCCCTTATGGGCGCCCACGGTACCAAACCCACCATGTTTCGTTTGATTTATTATTCTCAACTGCAACGTAAGCATGACATTTAGATTACTTTAAGCAATCTAACTTCAATTAGATTATTATCCTTCACTTCAATTTTAGCATAACATTTAGATTACCTCAGAACAGGCTGGTCTCTATTTTGGCTGGTCTTAGTTCATTCTGGTTGTGGTATTAAACAGTTCAGTATTAAAGAAGGCCAAGTCCATTTTTGTATATTCTTAAAGTAACGACATCCAACTACTACTAATACTAACAACTCACCGCAACACCAAACCGCCTGAGGCCAACACAGCTACGCACGCTTCTCCTCCATCCCAATCTATTCAGAGCCGCCCTTTTTACACCCTCTCACGAAGTTCCCGTTTCCTTTAAATCTTTCTTTATGACGTCCTCCAACCCCCGACGAGGACGAACAGCTTTCTGTTTAGCCCTAGACGGTTGGTCAAAAAGAACAATATTCGGCAATCTGTCATCCTTCATCCGCACAACTTGCCCTAGCCATCTCAACCTTTCTTTCATTAGAGCCCAAGAGAGCGGTATTGAACCACATTTTTCGTACAGCCTATTGTTTGAAATACGGTCAGTCATCCGGGTACCCAGAACAATCCTTAAGCAATTTCTTTGAAATACATCTAGCAAATCTTCATCCACTTTTCCAAGCGCCCATGCTTCAGAGCCATATTTGACTACCGTCATCACTGTAGCTTCTAATATTCTAATCTTGGTTTGCAGACTTATCTTCCTATTCTTCCAAACTTTTTTTAATTGTGAAAAAACACCCTGAGCCTTGGCTATTCTACTTTTAACATCTTCACTGTTCCCACCATCTTTACTAATAATACTACCAAGCTAAGTGAAGCTGCCCACTTGATCAATCTTTTCATTACCTAACGTCATCTATTCATCTTCACCTATTCCTAGCCTTAGTGACTTAGTCTTCTTAACATTAATTTTCAAACCTATTCTAGCACCCTGAACTCGCAAAACCTCTAAAAGTTCATTCATTTTGCTCACACTTTCCTCTAGGATGCTTAAATCATCAGCATAATCTAAATCCAGGAGACTTTTTCCTCCCCATTTGATTACGTGGTCTCCCTTTCCTTTCCTGTGCTCCTTAATACAAAATCCATCAAAATAATCCATATAAAGGGGGATAGAACACAGCCCTGTTTAACTCCCGATTTAGTACAAAACCAGCTGCTAACCTCATTTCCTACCTTAACTGCAGCCTAGTTATTCTCGTACATAGCACTAATCACTTTAATGCATTTGTCTGGTATACCATACAAGGATAAAACCTTTGCTATAGCTCTTCTATCAACAGAATCGAACGCTTGCTCATAATCTATAAAACTAAGGACCAAAGGTGTTTGAAAACTCAGGCACTTCTCAATTATTAACCTAAGAGTGAAAATTTGGTCGACGCATCCTCTACCTTTTCTAAAACCGCACTGTTCTTCTCTTAAAACTTTGTCTACGGCATCTTTCAGTCTGAAAAGTATCATATTACTAAGTAATTTGCTACCTACAGAGACCAGACTAATGCCTCAATAATTACCACACTCACTTTTATCACCTTTCTTATAAAGTGCCTTAATTAAGGTTTTCTTAAAATCATTTGGTGCTTCCCTTTTTTCAAAAATCATATTCATAATCTTCAGTAACTTATTTCTAACCTCAGAGCCACCATATTTAAGAAACTCATTTACTACCCTATCCGCACCTGGAGCCTTATTATTTTTTAATCCTTTTAGTACTGTCGTTAATTCTTCCTCGCAAAACAAATCTTCCCTAACATCCAAGGTATCACAAACTTTTTCATTTTCCCCTACATCTTTACCTGCAACTCTATCTCGGTTTAGCAAATTCTCAAAATGTTCTGCCCATCTCTCTTTAATTCTTTCCTTATCGCTAATCGTGGCCCCATTTCTAACTTTAACTGGGCCAAGTCCGGATTGACTACTCCCTCTCAATTTATTGACAAACCAGTAATATATTTTACCATTATGCCGTCTAGCTGCAACTTCCAGATCCACGACAAATTTTATCCATGGCATCCACTTCACACCTCCTTAGTTCATATTTCAATGATTTCTCCACTTTCTTTACATTCCTTTTGTTTTCATATGATCTATCACTCAGATAATTCTTGTACAAATCCTTTCTCCCTTCTATTAAAGCATAGTTGAAACTCAGTGATTGTGCTGTTGTCAGGAACTGAAGTTTCAGTTCACTTCTTACAACATCCAAGATGCATCAGCCGTCGGTAAAATAAACTTGATCTCCTTTGATGGCAACCATGTACTAAACCCACCAGATTTCGTTTGATTTATTATCCTCAACTTTAATTTTAGCTTGACATTTAGATTACCTCAAAACAGGCTGGTCTCTGTTTTGGCTGGTCTTACTTCAGTGTGGTTGTGGTATTAAACAGTTCATTATTAAAGAAGGCCAAGTCCATTTTCGTATATTCTTAAAGTACCGACATCCAAGCATAGTTGAAACTCAGTATTTGTGCTGTTGTCAGAAATTAAAGTTTCAGTTCACTTCTTGGCATAGTTGAAGACGTATCAGCCGTCGGTAAAATAAACCTGATCTCCTTTGATGGCAACCATGTACTAAGCCCAGCAGGTTTCATTTGATTTATTTTCCTCAACTTCAATTTTAGCCCAATACTTAGATTACCTTAGAACAGGCTAGTCTCTGTTTTGGCTGATCTTAATTCAGTGTGGTTGTGGTATTAAACAGTTCATTATTAAAGAAGGCCAAGTCCATTTTCGTATATTCTTAAAGTACCGACATCCAAGCATAGTTGAAACTCAGTATTTGTGCTGTTGTCAGAAGTTAAAGTTTCAGTTCACTTCTTAGCATAGTTGAAGACGTATCAGCCGTCGGTAAAATAAACCTGATCTCCTTTGACGGCAATGATGTACTAAACCCAGCAGGTTTCGTTTGATTTATTTTCCTCAACTTCAATTTTAGCATGACATTTAGATTACCTTAGAACAGGCTAGTCTCTGTTTTGGCTGGTCTTACTTCAGTGTGGTTGTGGTATTAAACAGTTCATTATTAAAGAAGGCCAAGTCCATTTTCGTATATTCTTAAAGTACCGACATCCAAGCATAGTTGAAACTCAGTATTTGTGCTGTTGTCAGAAAATTAAAGTTTCAGTTCACTTCTTAGCATAGTTGAAGACGTATCAGCCGTCGGTAAAATAAACCTGATGTCCTTTGATGGCAAGCATGTACTAAACCCAGCAGGTTTCGTTTGATTTATTTTCCTCAACTTCAATTTTAGCATGATATTTAGATTACCTTAGAACAGGCATGGAGGTGGATGGAGTTCGTCCGGAATGATGCAGACCTTGTCTGCTGACCACGTGCCTCTGGATGTGGGGTCATCCCCTAACTAAACACTCCGATCAGGGTGGCTGCAACCTCATGTGGCGGGTGGAGCCCACCCCGGGAATCTCAGTATCTAGGTTAAACCTAGCTCTAATCAGATTCCAGGCCTAGGGTCGGTTGGGCTAGCGACCCTCCATCTGAAAATCAAGTGCTACGCAAAGTGACTACATAGCCTAGGATCTGGACCTCCTTTTAAGATCTCGACCTACGCGCGTCAACGGACATGCTGACGACGTCAGAAAGACTGACAGACTCAACCTTCTAGACCAAAGGGGGCTTCGAATAGCCACCTGGAATGTTTTGACCCTGAATGCACCTGCATCAAAGAACCTACTTTCTCAAGAACTTCGTAAGAATAAAGTGGTGATTGCAGGTCTCACAGAAACCCGTCTTACTGGAAGTGGAGAAGAGCGAAAAGGCGATAATCACTCGTTAGTCTGGTCTAGAGGGAGCATGAAAAGAAATGGTGTTGGCCTCGCGCGAAACGGCCTTGCAAGAAAGGCCTTACTCATGCACGAAGCTGTATCGGACAGAATAATGAAGGCCCGCTTTTGGCACAAGCATGGCAAGATGACAATTTTCGTATGCTATGCCCCGACCAACGATTCCGACGACGTAACCAAGGAAGAGTTCTACTCTGCTCTGTCCAGATGTCTGTCAACAGTTTCCCCCCACGATGTCACTGTTCTTCTCGGTGACTTCAATGCTACAGTGCGAGATGATATGGGTGTTTGGCGTGGCACAATTGGACCTGTATCCCCCGACCCACTGAACGATAACGGCCTTTGCCTACTCTAACTGTGCCAATCCCATGAACTTGTGATCGCAAACACCTACTTTCAACGTAAGACTATCCACCAGTACACGTGGTATAATAACGACGGTCGCACAAAGAAGATAAATAAAAGTTCAAATAGGGATAAAATCCTTTTAATAGACAGTGTTTTTTATAACAGTGATAGAAATTCACAAAAATACCAGATATTTCGGTCACATATACAGTGACCGTCATCAGTAGTAAAACAGTTTTACTACTGATGACGGTCACTGTATATGTGACCGAAATATCTGGTATTTTTGTGAATTTCTATCACTGTTATAAAAAACACTGTCTATTAAAAGAATTTTATCCCTATTTGAACTTTTATTTATCGTCATGGAAAGGCAGTTTGGTCTCCGAAATTATCTACACAAAGAAGATGATTGACTACGTCATTATTTCGAAACGCTGGAGACCATCGCTGAAGAACTGCAGAACTTACAGATCAGCAGAGCTCGGAAATACAGATCACAGGCTTGTGTGTGCTGATGTCCAGCTTCGTCTCCATGCACAGCGATCGGAAAGAAAACCAGTAGCAGCGGATATTGGGAAACTAAAGGAGCCAGATACTCGCCAGAAGTATAGTGTTGAGATATCAAATCGCTTTGAGCTCCTTGGCACACTCAACAGCAGCGAAGACGCCTGGAAGTATTTTAAATCGCAGACCAGCGAAGCAGCACAGCTGGTGCTTGGCAAGCGAAGTTTCCCGAAGAAATCGTGGCTAACTGACAAAACACTGCAGGTCATAGAGCAAAGGCGGAGGGCAAGACTTCTTGGGGACATGGCCACCTATCGAAGGCTGAATGGAGTGCGGAACAGACTTATTCACCGAGACCGAACTCAGTTTGTTGCAAGGAAAGACGATGAATTCGAACTAGCAGCAAAAAAAAAAGACATGGGTAGCCTGTTCAAGCACCTCCGCGATCTCACAGAAAATAAAACACCAGCATTGGGACCTGTCCTATCCAGGGATGGGACACTTCTCTCTGATGAGGGTTCTTGTCTCGAGCGATGGAAGGACCACTTCTGCTCACTCCTGAACAACACTAGCCCGTCTATGCCTCCTACTGATAGTCCCAGCCAACCTGGAAGTCCAAGATCCGAAACAGATGCTCCTCCAGACGAGCCTTTCAGCCCCTCAAAAATTGGAAATGCAGTAAAAAGGCTCAAGAACAATAAAGCTGCCGGTATCTGTGGCCTGAGTTCGGAGCTGCTAAAATATGTAGGTCCTGTTATGCTCCTGTTTCTCCACACCCTGTTCTCTATCTGGCAAACCGAGATAATTCCCGAAGATTGGCGGAAGGGTGTCATTATCCCTTTATGGAAGAGGAAAGGTTCTAGAAGCGACTGCTCGAACTACCGTGGAATAACCCTACTGTCTGTCCCGGGAAAACTTTTCTCAATGGTCCTGCTAGATTGATGTCGAAATATTATTCGTAAAATCCGGCGACCAGAGCAAGCTGGTTTCATGTCGGACCGTTCAACCATCGAGCAGATTTTTACGATCCGACAAATCATAGAAAAAGCCACGGAGTTCCGACAAAAAGCTTTTTTTACCTTCGTCAACTTCCGTCCTGCGTTCGACTCAGTGGACCGAGAAGCTCTTTGGCGGATTCTAGAATCGACAGGCCTCCCTGAGAAATACTGCAGACTCTTCAAAGCTCTACACCATGGGACGGAGAGCTGTGTTCAAGTGAACGGCCACCGCAGCCCGTTCTTCCAAATCACGACAGGAGTGCGCCAAGGATGTGCAGTTGCCCCAGAGCTCTTCAATGTCATCATAGACTACGTTATGACAAGGAATATTTCACGTCTCAGCTTTGGACTCAAGTTTGGAGATCGTGTCATTACAGATGCTGATTTTTCTGATGACTTGGCCGTTCTGGCGGACTCCATGGAGCAGTTGCTGGAAGCGCTTCGAATCCTACGAGAAGAGGCTGCAAAAGTAGGACTGCGGATAAACTGGGCTAAAACGAAAATTATGGCCATAGACCCATCCTCTCCTGCTGCGAATCCTTCAGTTAGCCTGGATAGCACCACTAGCATCGAAGTTGTCCAAAGGTTCACCTACCTGGGCTCCATAATTTCTTCAGATGGCTCGCTTCTTTCTGAACTACAAGCGAGAATATCCAAAGCGTCTTCTGCCATGGGCAGACTGAACCGTCAACTCTGGCGAAAACCGAACATCAGTCGCACAACGAAGCTGCGGATTTTCAACGCCCTCATCGGCTCTGTGATGCTCTATGGAGCTGAGACGTGGCAAGCTTCAGCCGCAACCCTCAAGGCAATTGATGTCTTTCAGTCGAAGAGCCTGAGGAGAATCGAAGGTCTACGATGGTTCAACTTCGTCAGCAATGAGAAGCTGCTGCAGCTCACCAAGCAGTCTCGGTTTTCGACCCAAGCAGCCGAGCGAACACTACGATGGTTCGGACACCTACTTCGAATGCCTCCACACATACTTGCGAAAACGATCCATGACTTCGACCCTGTCAAAGCTGGTTGGAAGCGACCTCGCGGCCGACCGAAGAAACGATGGTCTGACAGCTTGTCCGAGTTCCTGACGATGGCAAATATCAGGTTGAGCGATGTGCAAACGCTTGCCATGGACCGAAGTGGATGGAGGAGGCAGACGTCACTCTCTACGCCGAGCAGCGCCCGGCAGGAGACATAAGTCAAAGTAAGTCAAGTAAGTTAGAACAGGCTAGTCTCTGTTTTGGTTGGTCTTACTTCAGTGTGGTTGTGGTATTAAACAGTTCATTATTAAAGAAGGCCAAGTCCATTTTCGTATATTCTTAAAGTACCGACATCCAAGCATAGTTGAAACTCAGTATTTGTGCTGTTGTCAGAAATTAAAGTTTCAGTTCACTTCTTAGCATAGTTGAAGACGTATCAGCCGTCGGTAAAATAAACCTGATCTCCTTTGATGGCAACGATGTACTAAACCCAGCAGGTTTCGTTTGATTTATTTTCCTCAACTTCAATTTTAGCATGACATTTAGATTACCTTAGAACAGGCTAGTCTCTGTTTTGGCTGGTCTTACTTCAGTGTGGTTGTGGTATTAAACAGTTCATTATTAAAGAAGGCCAAGTCCATTTTCGTATATTCTTAAAGTACCGACATCCAAGCATAGTTGAAACTCAGTATTTGTGCTGTTGTCAGAAATTAAAGTTTCAGTTCACTTCTTAGCATAGTTGAAGACGTATCAGCCGTCGGTAAAATAAACCTGATCTCCTTTGATGGCAACGATGTACTAAACCCAGCAGGTTTCGTTTGATTTATTTTCCTCAACTTCAATTTTAGCATGATATTTAGATTACCTTAGAACAGGCTAGTCTCTGTTTTGGCTGGTCATATTTCAGTGTGGTTGTGGTATTAAACAGTTCATTATTAAAGAAGGCCAAGTCCATTTTCGTGTATTCTTAAAGTACCGACATCCAAGCATAGTTGAAACTCAGTATTTGTGCTGTTGTCAGAAATTAAAGTTTCAGTTCACTTCTTAGCATAGTTGAAGACGTATCAGCCGTCGGAAAAATAAACTTGATCTCCTTTGATGGCAACCATGTACTAAACCCGCCAGATTTCGTTTGATTTATTATCCTCAACTTTAATTTTAACTTGACATTTAGATTACCTCAAAACAGGCTGGTCTCTGTTTCGGCTGGTCTTACTTCAGTGTGGTTGTGGTATTAAACAGTTCATTATTAAAGAAGGCCAAGTCCATTTTTGTATATTCTTAAAGTACCGACATCCAAGCATAGTTGAAACTCAGTATTTGTGCTGTTGTCAGAAATTAAAGTTTCAGTTCACTTCTTAGCATAGTTGAAGACGTATCAGCCGTCGGAAAAATAAACTTGATCTCCTTTGATGGCAACCATGTACTAAACCCACCAGATTTCGTTTGATTTATTATCCTCAACTTCAATTTTAGCATGATATTTAGATTACCTTAGAACAGGCTAGTCTCTGTTTTGGCTGTTCTTACTTCAGTGTGGTTGTGGTATTAAACAGTTCATTATTAAAGAAGGCCAAGTCCATTTGTGTATATTCTTAAAGTAACGACATCCAAGCATAGTTGAAACTCAGTATTTGTGCTGTTGTCAGGAACTAAAGTTTCAGTTCACTTCTTACAACATCCAAGATGTATCAGCCGTCGGTAAAACAAACTTGATTTCATTTGATAGCAATGATGTACAAAACCCACCAGGTTTCGTTTGATTTATTATCCTCAACTTCAATTTTAGCATGACATTTAGATTACCTCAGAACAGGCTGGTGTCTCTTTTGGCTGTTCTTAGTTCAGTGTGGTTGTGGGTTTTAAACAGTTCAGTGTTAAAGAAGGCCAAGTCCATATTTGTATATTCTTAAAGTACCGACATCCAAGCATAGTTGAAACTCAGTATTTGTGATGTTGTCAGGAACTAAAGTTTCAGTTCACTTCTTACAACATCCAAGATGTATCAGCCGTCGGTAAAATAAAATTGATTTCATTTGATAGCAATGATGTACTAAACCCATCAGGTTTCGTTTGATTTATTATCCTCAACTTCAATTTTAGCATGACATTTAGATTACCTCAGAACAGGCTGGTGTCTCTTTTGGCTGTTCTTAGTTCAGTGCGGTTGTGGGTTTTAAACAGTTCAGTGTTAAAGAAGGCCAAGTCCATTTGTGTATATTCTTAAAGTACCGACATCCAAGCATAGTTGAAACTCAGTATTTGTGCTGTTGTCAGAAATTAAAGTTTCAGTTCACTTCTTAGCATAGTTGAAGACGTATCAGCCGTCGGTAAAATAAACCTGATCTCCTTTGATGGCAACGATGTACTAAACCCAGCAGGTTTCGTTTGATTCATTTTCTTCAACTTCAATTTTAGCATGATATTTAGATTACTGCTGTTGTCAGAAATTAAAGTTTCAGTTCACTTCTTAGCATAGTTGAAGACGTATCAGCCGTCGGAAAAATAAACTTGATTTCATTTGATAGCAATGATGTACTAAACCCACCAGATTTCGTTTGATTTATTACCCTCAACTTCAATTTTAGCATGATATTTAGATTACCTTAGAACAGGCTAGTCTCTGTTTTGGCTGGTCTTACTTCAGTGTGGTTGTGGTATTAAACAGTTCATTATTAAAGAAGGCCAAGTCCATTTGTGTATATTCTTAAAGTAACGACATCCAAGCATAGTTGAAACTCAGTATTTATGCTGTTGTCAGGAACTAAAGTTTCAGTTCACTTCTTACAACATCCAAGATGTATCAGCCGTCGGTAAAACAAACTTGATTTCATTTGATAGCAATGATGTACTAAACCCACCAGGTTTCGTTTGATTTATTATCCTCAACTTCAATTTTAGCATGACATTTAAATTACCTCAGAACAGGCTGGTGTCTCTTTTGGCTGTTCTTAGTTCAGTGTGGTTGTGGGTTTTAAACAGTTCAGTGTTAAAGAAGGCCAAGTCCATTTTTGTATATTCTTAAAGTACCGACATCCAAGCATAGTTGAAACTCAGTATTTATGCTGTTGTCAGGAACTAAAGTTTCAGTTCACTTCTTACAACATCCAAGATGTATCAGCCGTCGGTAAAACAAACTTGATTTCATTTGATAGCAATGATGTACTAAACCCACCAGGTTTCGTTTGATTTATTATCCTCAACTTCAATTTTAGCATGACATTTAGATTACCTCAGAACAGGCTGGTGTCTCTTTTGGCTGTTCTTAGTTCAGTGTGGTTGTGGGTTTTAAACAGTTCAGTGTTAAAGAAGGCCAAGTCCATTTTTGTATATTCTTAAAGTACCGACATCCAAGCATAGTTGAAACTCAGTATTTGTGCTGTTGTCAGGAACTAAAGTTTCAGTTCACTTCTTACAACATCCAAGATGTATCAGCCGTCGGTAAAATATACTTGATTTCCTTTGATGGCAACGATCTACTAAACCTACCAGGTTTCGTTCTATTTATTATCCTCAGCTTCAATTTTAGCATGACACTTAGATTATCTCAGAACAGGCTGTTCTCTGTTTTGGCTGGTCTTAGTTCAGTTTAGTTGTGGTTCTGTTTTTTGGTCTCAATTCACTGATCTTATTTTCCAAAAGAAAAAGATTCAGTTTCAGTCGGTTTGCTTTGGAAGCCTCAATTTAATCTCAGGTTTCATGTGGCAGCGGACATTACTTAACCAAAAGACTTCATTAGCTTCTGAAATAGTTCGATTAATGCACGAATTAGAGCTCAGTCCATGAATGCACAAGAAAATATTGATTTCCATCAAGAAGACTTTTATGTATATATATTTATCTACACTACTTTCTTTAAACGAGCAATAATTGGGTATATTTCCTCGATTTTTTCTACAAATGGCACAATAACATTCTCTGGTCAGAAAAAAATGATCTAGATAATTCATGAATTTGGGAAAATTCGTTTGAAACTTTAATTTTTGAAATATATTTTTCATGTGAATGACGCCCCATTCATAGGCATTTTAATAGCGAAAAATCCATACCAGTATTGTAATGACGTCATGCTCTATATAAAAGGCTGACAATGATAAGGCGTTTGTACAACAATAACAAATTTGTATCCAACAACATGGACCATCCAACGTGACAAGACCAATCCAAATAGCTAAAGCAAACGGCATGGAAAAACTGTTTAAGCCCTTTCAATTTCCAATCGAATGATCTCTTTTTGAAGTTTCTACGACACTTTCTATAAAAACCTTATATACCCCCAGAGCCCTCAGGGCATAAGTTACAACCCTTGCCCTGAGGGCTCTGGGGGGAGTGTCATCCTCAAAGACATAATTTCCGGACCTTTCAACTATGTTGAAAGGTCCTTTGAATAGTTGAAAATTTTATAGTTGAAAGGTCCGGAAATTATGTCTTTGAGGATGACACTCCCCCCAGAGCCCTCAGGGCAAGGGTTGTAAGTTATGCCCTGGGGGTATATAAGGTTTTTATAGAAAGTGTCGTAGAAACTTCAGAAAGAGATCATTCGATTGGAAATTGAAAGGGCTTTTTGCCCTTTTTAATAGTCGAAAGCGATCGGAGGGCAAGTAACCCCCCTCTCACGTCCACCATTTCCCCAAACACATCCAATCAAAATTTTGAGATAGCTATTTTTTTCAACGTAGTTGGAAGTTTTAGAAATTAGGTCTTTGAGGATAACAAGCCCCCCCCCCCCATACACACACATCCATCAGGGCAAGGGTTGTAATCTATGCCCTGGGGGCATATAAGGTTTTTATACTAAGTGTTGTCATAGAAACTTCAAAAAGAGCTCATTCGATTGGAAATTGAAATGGCTAGTGTCCTTTTTAATAGTCGAAAGTGATTGAAGGGCAACTAACAACCCTTCCACGCCCACCATTTTCCCAAACACATCCAATCAAAATTTTGAGATAGCCAATTTCTTCAAGTAGTTGAAAGGTTCGGAAATTATGTCTTTGAAGATGACAATCCCCCCCCCCAAAGCCCTCAGAGCAAGGGTTGTAAGTTATGTCCTAGGGGCATATAAGGTTTATATAGAAGGTGTGATCGTATAAACTTCGGAAGGGGCTCATTGGATTGGTAATCAGAAGTTCTACTACACTTTTTAAGATTCAGAGTGATCGGAGGATGGATACCCCTCCCTCACACACACACACACACACAAACACCTCGTATTTTCTCAAAATGCAACTTATAAAAATTTTGAGATGGCCATTTGATGTCGCAGAAACTTCTAAAAAGGCTCATTCGATTGAAAATTGAAGGGACTAGTGCCTCTCTTAATAGTCATCAATGGTGATTGGAGGGGAATTAACCCCCCTCGAACGCCCACCATTTCCCCAAGCACATCCAATCAAATTTTGAGATAGCCATTTTGTTCAGCGTAGTTAAAAGGTCTGGAAATTATGTTTTGAGGATGACAACCCCCCGCTACCCTGGGAGCAAGGGTTGTAAGTTATGTTGTGGGGCCATATAAGGTTTTTTATAGAAAGGGTGGTCGTACAAACTTCGGAAGGGCTCATGGGATAGGTAATCAGCAGTTCTAGTACCCTTTTTAAGATTCAAAGTGATCGGAGGGCGGATACCCCCCCCCCTACACCTCGTATTTTCCCAAAATGCATCTGATATAGATTTTGAGATGGCCATTTGTTGTTGTAGAAACTTCAAAAAAGGCTCATTCAAATGGAAATTGAAAGGGCCTTTCTTAATAGTCAGAAGTGATTGGAGGGTAACAAGCCCCCCTCACGCCCATCAATTTCCAAAACATATCTAATCACAATTTTGAGATAGCCATTTTGTTCAGCGTGGTCTTTAAGGATGAACCCCCCCCCCCAGAGCTTTCAACGCAAGAGTTATAAGTTTTTTCCCCGAGGGGATATAAGGATTTTATGGAAGGGGTGGTCGTATAAACTCCGGAGGAGGCTCATTTGATTGGAAATCAGATGTTTCAGTTCTCTTTTTAAGAGTCGAAGTGATTTGGGGCAGCTGCCCCCCCTAATATATTTTATTTTCCACAAATACATCCAATCATAATTTTTAGATTGAAAATTGTTCGAAAATAGTCAAAAGATCATATAATAAGGCCTTTGGGGTTGACAGAATCCCCCAGAGTCTGGAAGTACGGGTTTTAAGTTATGCCCCAAGGGCATGTAAGGATTTTATCGAAGGGGTGCTCGTGTGAACTTTAGAAGAGGTTCATTTGATTTGGAATATTTAGTTCTAGTTCCCTTTTAAAATTCAAACATAATGGAGAGCAACTAGTCCCCCTCCCTGACATCCTCTTGTGAGATAGCCACTTAAGTTACAAATAGTCCAAAAATCATATAACAATGTCCTTAGGATGAACACAATCCCCAGAACCCATCGGCAAGGGTTGTAAGTTATGCCCAGGGTATACAAGGTTTTTATGGAACGGGTAGTTGCATAAACCTTGAGCCGGATGGAGCTCCTTTGATTGGAAATCGGAAGTTTTAGTGCCCTTCTTAAGAGTCAAAAGTGAATGAAGGGACGTCAGACCCCACCCCCATCCCGTCATTCCCCAAAACATATCCGATCGAAATTTTAAGAGAGCTGCTTTGTTCAGCATTGTTGAAAGGTCCAGTTATTGGGGTTGTCAACCTCCCCATAGTCCAAAGGACAAGGGCTGTAACTTAGGAAATTTGTTCATTGTTTATACATAATATGTTATTGAGAAAGGTATGCATGTTTGAACTGTATTTCCCAAAAAGAAGAAGGGTATTCAGGTGAGCCTTTTGGAGAATTTTGAGGGGAGTGTTGTACTAAATCATAATACGATATGTGTATACTGACTGTCAACACAGGAATAACTGAGCATATTAATTTGGAAAATTCAGGAAATAATCAAAAAGGCAATATTTGCATGCTATCAACGCTACTACAACTACCACCACATTTCTCCATTAACGGTATTAAGGGGAAATTTGAACTAAATCAAAAGACGCTACGTGCATGCACATTGTCAAAATAACGCATCTCAAGAATTGATTTGGGTATTAAGTTGGAACTTTCAGAGAATACTTAAAGAGGAAGATCATCTCACCAAAAGGCAATATGTGCACACTACTGCTAATACTTCTGTTACTGCTACATTTACTACCACTACTACTACTTCTATTGCAACTATTTGTACGGCTAAGAGCAATGAGATGAAAATTACAAGAAGTTGCCTGTATAAACATACAGGTTATCAAAAGCCAAAGGACATATCAGCAATATCAATACTACTACAGTGACTACTAATGCAACATGCCTAAGGGCATGAAGGAAGGAAGATGAACTGAATCAGAATACGCCCTCTATATGCAGGTTGTCAAAAAGGTGTAACAGCAATATCTTAGGAACAGTTAGGTGTGTGAAGTTGAAACTAACAGGGCTTATTGTGAGGGATTTTGAACTAACCAAAAGAAAATATCAAAAGAAAATATTTGCATCCCGATGCTGCTGCTTCTACTCATAAACTGCTACTATAACTATTGCTACTGTACAACCTAAGAGTATTAAGGTAAAGTTTTTAGGGAATATTTAGGTGGATATTCAACTAAATAAATAAATAAAAAAAAAATAAAAAAAAAGAACTATGAGCATGTGGACTTTCAAAAAGGTGACAAAGCAATATCTGAAGAACAACTTATATTATTAGTTTAGACCTTTAAGGGTAAGTTGTGGGAGATTTTGAACTAACCAGGAGGCACTATATGTATACTTTTAATACTACCACCACAGTTAATGTAACTAATGACGCTAAAAGGTTTAAGACAAAACTTTTAGGGAACGTATAGGAGTTAAGAAAAAAACTGTATGCATGCAGGTTTTATTAAGTGCACACAAGCAATATCACAGGCAGCAGCACTCTAATAGCTAGAAATATTATCGAAACTTTTAAAGGAGTTAATTCAATTTAAAAATAAAACTTCTGGTGCACTTTTTAAGAGTAACAAGAGCTTGGAGAGAAAGCAGCCTTTCTCTCAAGCCCATTCATTTTCCAAACACATCAAAGTCAAAATTATGAGACATCCATTTTGTTCAACATAGTAGAATGGTCCAGCAACTATGTCTTTAGGGATATTAGGCATGTCAACCCCCCACAATTACGCAAATGGCCCATTATTTTTTAAAACTAAATGTTGTTTTAAAATAAGTGAAAAGACATTGTAATTATGGTTGCCAATAAGACACCTCAGCAATATATCGAGAACGACTGGGGGTATTAAGTTGAAACTTTTGGGGATATTACTATTACTACGTCTGCTTTTAAAATTTAAATAAATAAAGAATGTAAGTGTATCCAGGTTGTCAAAGAGCATAGAAAGAAACTTTTTGAAATAATATTAAATTTTATTTTTCAGGTCAACTTCAGAAGCTAAAAAACTAAAAAGATATAAAATATTATTTTTTCAATGAAAAAGACAATGTCATTAAAAAAACGAGCAGAAATTAATTTAAAATTTTTTTACACAAAATAATTTTTTAAAAGAAAAGTAAAGAGCCCCATTACGCCAATATTAAGCCAAAATAAAGTCAAATAATCTTCCAAGCGTAAAACTACCAGAAATCACTATCAATAAATAAACTCAACTCAAAACGAACAGAAATTACAATAAACAGTCGAGTCAAACTCAAAACGAGCAAAAATTAACAAAAATAGGGCTGATAACCATGCCTTCTCAAGACTAAAACACAATTTGCGATTTACTGAAAACAGAACAGGTTTGAAATGTTTTACTTTTCTTACTTTCATAAATAAAAAATCATAAAAACTTTAAGGAATAAATATCAGTATATGTCAATTAAACTGACAATCCACGGTCATTTTTTTTTTTTTTTTTTTTTTTCTGAAAAAAGTTTGGAAGAATAGGAAGATAAGTCTGCAAACCAAGATTAGAATTTGGGAAGCTATAGTGATGACAGTGTTCAGATACGGTTCTGAAACATGGGCGTTCCGAAAAGCGGATCGAGATTTGCTAGATGTTTTCCAGAGAAATTGCCTACGGATTGTTTTGGGTACCCGACTGACTGACCGTATTCCAAACAGTAGGCTGTACGAAAAATACAGTTCTAACCCGCTTTCCAGGGCTATAACGAGAGAAAGGTTGAGATGGCTTGGGCAAGTTTTGCGGATGAAGGATGGCAGTTTGCTGAAGATTGTCCGTTTTGGCCCACCGTCAAAGGCTAAACGGAAAGCAGGTCGTCCACGGTTGGGGTGAGAGGATATCATGAAGAAAGATTTAAGGGAAAAGGAAACTTCCTAAGAGGGTGTAAAGAGGAGGCTTTAAATGTATTTGGATGGAGGAGGAGCGGCCGTAGCTGTGTTGGCCTCAGGCGGCTTGGTGCTGCGGTGAGTTGTTAGTAGTAGCAGTAGAAAATTTACAGTCAAGGACAGAAATCATAATAAATGATAGAAAACAAAGAGAACTAAATAAATAATAGGGATAAGAAATGTCATTCACTTTCTCATTCAATGTTCTTCCTCCCACTCCCCCTAAAAGGGGCCAGATATAGTCCTAAGCAATACATAAAATTTTGTTTTTTCTTCATCTTTTTTTTCGAACTTTCCATATTTGGCAGTATGAACCAACAGTTGATGAGATATAAGCACAAAAGATAATGCAAAATAACAGAATCAGTAAACTTTTGTACATAGCTTACGGGGTAAAATTCTAGTTTAGGAGCTTTTTGCTATCTTGGGAAAGTGTTTGAGTTAGGTGAGGGAAAAATCTCAGGGAAGTATCCACAGCTTAAGTAATCTTCTGGGAAGGTATGTACCTACCTCCACTCCTTCTCGCTCTAGAGAGCACTGACCTTTGATGACCTATAAAAATCTTTGTTTTTTAAAAGTGAAACCTTGCAAAAGCAATCTCCTGCTTAAATGAAGCGCAAGAAATATTTTCAGCTTTACAACTTTGCTCAATCCCAATTTATGAGGTTTCAAAGATCTACAAATATATTTCTAAAATTTGTAAAAGACGCACTGATATGGCTTATGTTTTTGGCCCTGGATTCATTACTAAAAGTTTGATTTGCCTAACTCAACAACTTTTCAAGATAGGAAGAAGCTGCTAAACTATAATTTTACTGCCTATGTCTATATCTGTGCCAGTTAAAGAAGTGGGCAACACAATTACAACAACATTGATTATTATATATTGATTATTTCTATATAATTGGCTATATATATTGATTATTTATATATTGATTACAATAGTTGATATATTGATTATTAAATATATTGATTATTATATCTGGAAATAACACTGAACAAGAAATCAAATTACTCCGTAATTACATGACTACAAACTGTTATTACTGAAAACTTGTTTTCTCTGCTGTGAAAGTGTCTAAATTCTGAACATCCAAAATGAACCAACGTTGTGATACACTCAATTTCAAGAAGATATCACCTACCCCCTCCCCTAGTTTAATTTGCATGTTTTTTTGGTAAAATTACCACAACTTCCCCTACAATCCCACTTAAAAAAGCCTGTCCTTGAAATTATTGCAGTCCTTGCACCGTTTAATTTTGAGAACTTCAAAAAAATCATTGTTTTGGCAGCATTTTTATTTATGGAACTAAAAGTATACAATCTAGGTCTAAGAGAGTTTTACCTTCCCGTTTCATACCATAATCTCCAATAGGACATGGGACGAGAGGACAATAGGACGTGTTCCTTAGGATAAAGTTAATCTAAATAATCTATATAAACGGGAATAGGACTAAACCTTGCTTAGCGCCCTATTTCCCACCAAACCAACTACTATAATCACTTGCTACCTTAGCCGCATTGGTATTATTCTAGTACACACTATTATTCACTATTATTCTTAGCCGCAGCTATTATTCTAGTACACGGTATTATTCTAGTATTCTAGCACTTTTTTTTATACCATCCGAATACTTTTTTTTATTCAACTTTTATACTGCCTAATTTTATTTTTTATTAATTTTATTTATACCACCGGATTACTTTATTTTTAATTTCATGTGTCGTATTCTTTAAGTTTTTAAAGCTACTGAAACGAAGTCTCTTTAAAAGAAAAAAAATCCTTTGTTTTTCCTTGGATTAGTTTCAATGTGAAACATCCCCTCCAAGAACAAAATTCAGAAGTAAACAGGACAATTTGATGTATGGAATAATGACGAATTTCAATGGAGGCAGTGAAAATGGTCCCAGCTAAATATGAAGCCATAGGAAGCGTCCAGCAGAGCTGGTCAAGAGGGTGAAAGATTCAACCCTAATTTACTTTGCGCAATCAATCCCCAAGATTGCCATACACAGTCACTCAATCTCCCGGTATACCCCATTAGACTTGCAAAAGAGAGGCTATATACCGAAACCTGAGTTGCGCGTTTGTAAATAGACTTTTAAAGAAAGCTATTGACCAAGCCCACAGAATGAGGTCCTCGCTCTTTTTGTGCAGCGTGGATATCTCAGCTGCATTCGGTTCAATTATGCAGTCTCATGTGTTCCTGAAATTACTCGACTATAATGTGAGTTCTCACGTCCTGGCACTTTTGTTTTTCTGATACTCCGCCAGTTTTGTGAAAGTTAAGCTGACAGGAGATCACCTGAGCAGATCCATTAGATTCGTTCCAGGCCTTCGGCAAGGATCTGTATTAAGCTCTATCCTGTTTAATACCCTAATATCCGGAATAACAAAAAATATTGCTGGAGGCTTCAGTATCGATCTATCTGATCTCAGTCTGCTTTCGTATGCTGACAACCTACTGATGTCAAGCTGTAACCTTGTATCTCTACAAGAGGATATTGACCGCCTAAGAACTGGATAAGAATGAATCGGTCTGAGAGTTAATGCACTAAACACGGAGTTCTTGGAATTGTCCCTCGGCAAGGAAGTAGCAAAACAGTGATCTCACATTTGTGACGATTGAACGAACCAAAATGTTCCCTGGAAAATCCATGAAGACCCTGGAAATAATATATGGTTGTGACACCAGAAATTCTCGTTTACTAATAATTGAGAAAATTACCAACAGTATTCGCTCAAGTTACGACAAGCTTGCCTCTCTGAAAATTGGTTTGAACAGGAAGGTTCTTGCAAAGCTTTATGCAGCGATTGTTCTCCCTTATCTGCTTTATGCGTCGCCGCTATGGGACTGGTTCACACAAACTGATAAGACTAAAACTCCAATCTGTAAACTGCAAATACCTATGAGAGACACCCATTCGTTTAAGATCTCAAAGTATGGTAGACCGAATTGTCATTGTATCATCTACTGAACAAATTTAAAAAAAAGGGGTTCTAAACATTGTTCGAGTTTTTGCCTCTACATCTCATCTACGAATGCGAATGAAGAAATTATTGTTTAATTTTCTTCTCGGGAGTTGAAGTGTTTGTTTTTCCTTTTTTCGGGTTTGTATTACTCCGCTCTTTTTTTTCTTTAATGAGCGGGCAGAAATAAAATTATTATTATTTCTGTTAAGTTTTTAAGAGCCGGGCAAAATTTCGTAGGGGTTGGGTACAAAATGTAGCGCTTTAGGCTAGCCTCGAGAATAATTTTTCATGGGGGTTAATTATCTTGACCTTAGCCTCCCAGATTTATTTTCTTTGATGATAGATCAAAGACCATGTTCGTTTGAAGACTAGATACAAGTGTTGAAACTAAATAAAGCCGTCATGGAGGAAAACAGAGCTATTTCTCAGTCATTTTGTGGGAAAGTTGTGGACAAGTTTGTGCCATGACTAATGAAATACAAAGTTAGGTTGGGACAGCAAATGTCATCTTTATCTTTCTTAGTATAGACATTATTTACGGACCGTTCCTATAACTGAAAGATTAAAGAGTTTATAAAGTATAAAGAGTCCCATACTCCAACCATCTCCCCTTATAGAAATCTATTTTCCGCTCAACATATTTCGATTTGCCGAATTCCTTCGGAGCAGACCAGCTTGTTAAAATAAAACATACAAAAATTGGTGTTAAGTCTATCAATGAAAAAAAGCTATTACTTGTGCAACTTGCAAAATATATACAAAATAACGCAAAACACAATAGATAATTCATAGTTTCACAATTAACAAAAATCTAAAAATCGACAAAAAATACATGACGAGAAAATAAAATATTTTTTATATATCTGGATATTATTTTCTGATAATCTATTTGGGAATTTCATAACCTTTACTAAGCTTATGTATAACCTTAGTTATATCTTATACCTTAATCATTATTTCCTTTACTAAGTCCTTATTTTACTTAGTCTTTATTACCTTTACTTAATTTTTATAAAGGTCTACTTAATCCTTATTACCTTTACTAAGGTTAAGTATATGTCTAAGAGCTGTCCTGACATAAAAAATCTTATTATTATTAAACATTTTCAATCAAATAAACAAGGATATTCAAAGAAAAAGAAGAATAACTGAAATCTACTGAAAACTAGATTTCGGAAGGTTATCATGTTAAAGGACAAAGATGACAAAACTGCTTAAGAAAGGAGAAGAAATGCTCTAATATTTGATTTTTTAGCATGATAATTTAAAGACGATGAATGAACTACTTAAATTTCATTCCTTTCTGGTTCAGAACTAAGAGCAAGGCAGATAAAATGTGGAAACCCGTATTTTTAGTCCATCTTGAATTACTAAGTACAAAGAAGAACGAAAGAAAAACAGTTTTAGCAATCTAAATACGTTTTCAACCATAGTTACATTGAGTCATTACATAGTGATTATTCCCTTAGTTTATGTATTTCCATGAGTCCTGGGATAATAGCCAAATGGTAAATTTAGCCCTAATAGGAGGTAAGGCAAAATAGGTAGTTTTTGGAGAAGAATTGTTTCTGCACATTAATTCACGAAAAGTGTTTCAGTATTCTATATCAAGGATTGCTTAATTACTTAAGAGTTATAAAGAATAACGATAAAGTGATAAAATGAGATAATGAAGTAGTGCAGAATCTTGTAATTTAACATAAAAAGAAAGGAAAAACGAGCAGTATCTCGAGTAAGTATTTCGAGTATCTCGAGAGCAGTATTTCGAGTAAGATTACAAGGCAACGGAAGCAAAGGTGAGATGTATACAGAATTGTTTAAAAGAATATGATAATGCGGAAGATCGAGGTTTGAGGTGTGTTGAGTATAAAGATAAAAGAAGAGATTTTAAAAACTTATGAAAAGGCCGCTCACAGTTATTTCTTAAAGAAATGATTTGAAAGTTTGATCTAATTTCTTCAATTTTTTTTTATTTTGTGCTCAAAATCAATCAAACGTTCTCTTTAAAACTGTTCGAATCATTAGGTATATTTAGAGACAATTTTTGTCAGAAATTTATTGCTAGTTTGGTAAAAGAAAACCTTCAGTAAATGTATTCCTAAAATGTTTGTTGATCACTACGGCATGTAAGCTCTTACTTAAAAGACTTAAGGTACGAGTTTTAAGCCTATTGGAAAAAATGTTTGTAATTGCAACGAACTTGTTACGCAATGATTTTTAATCCCAAAGCGTTTTGTCTGGTACCACTGTTTACCAACCTAGACTTTCAAGTTATAATAACTAGAAATTCTTTTTATTTGCGTGAACAACAGCTTATTTTTTAATTAGCACAAACCCAGTTATGCGCCCTCTCCAAGTCCAGTATCCTGTCTGGATCGCGTTGCCTCACTTTACTTGGATGGCAGCTCGGTCCTTCGTCTCTCATACACAAGGCTCTTGCTTTGCTCCTCCTCTCACTATTATCGTCCAACGACGAGGTATTAAGTCCCCTAAAATCAAGCTCTAGCTGCGAACGAGATTTAGTTGAAATTGTCAATGAATAAACGACATAACTTGGAATTATAATCATAAGGATTCAATTTGGAATCCCAAAATTTGACTCATGGAAAGTATCCAGGGACTGGTTTGGCTATTGTGTACATTTTATATTTTCTCCTACTCCCCTCCTTCACCCATTAGTTAATGGATATGCACATCAATAACCAGTTACATCATATGAAGCATGACTCATAGCTAGTGATTTAACAGCCAACATTTTTCCTGATTCGACCAAAATTCAGGTTTCACCGATTTCAGAAATATTTTTATTTTTGGCTTGTTATTGCTGGCGACAGGCCGGTCAACTATGATATTAAGGCCTGATCATTTTGTTGTGCGATACAGTTATCATTTGTTCTATAACAGTAACATGTCATTTATGCTGTGATTTTTCCTTTTTGTTTTTCCAAAAAACAAGAGAAAACACTTGGTATGAAACTGGTAATCCGCTCCAGCTTTCCGCAAAAACAAATGTTTTCCTCTTAGCTTTCAAGGTATGTAAAACAGAAAAACCAGGTCAGCCATAGCCCATGCTCCTTTAATCTTTTTCTGTTCCCGAAAGAACTGACACACTGAAATCTAAGAATTTTTCCTTAATTGTTTATTTTATGGGCTTGATTCATAGAACGATTCAATTGCTAAGTCTGAACATGTCAACGTTATTTCTGGCTTTGCAAATCTGGCTTTAGAATTTAAAAAGATATGTGGCTATAAAAGTGGTAGAAAATAATACTTACGTTTTTTCAGTCTGGTCAGCAAACCCAAAGTCCTTTGCCACAGCACCAGCTTAACTATCAGTCACAGCAGCTACCAACAATGGGACAGACTCCACCAATCATGAACCCAAATCCTGGAATACTCACTCGCAGTCCTGGACAAGTCCCGAGTTCCAATAAGTGGTGGCCAGTTAAGCTCTGTGTCGATGAACCCTGGTCAACTAAGTACACCAGGTCATATGCAAGGGAGTCCAGCACCTATTCAGCAGCAACAGCAGATATATTCACAGCAACAAATGAATCAACAAGTTCCACCTCAGTATATGAGCCCTCATGGTCAGGGCCAATATTTTGGCTCCTCCTAGTAGTTCAATTTTCTTTGTCATTCCTTGTTTCGTTTTTTTCCTTCGTTTTTATGTTCTTTCGACGTGTGCAAATATGTGGGCATAAATTCTATGAGTCTAAATAAATGTCGGACAGTTTTTATTTCAAAAGTGTTGAATTTTGTTACAAAATTTGGAAGGGATTTCGGCATCATAGAGTGTTACATATACGTTTAGGTGTAATCAAGGGTATAATCTAGAATTCAGATTATTTTAGTATTATACTAAGATATGAATAGAATTAAGTGGGAGAGTGTGAAGAGGAAAGCTTTGAATGGATTGGGATGGAGGAGGAGCGCGCGTAACTGTGTACGAAAATACCACCGCCGTGTCTGCAAAATTTTATAACACATACTGCAAGTTTCCGAATTGATTGAAAACTTATATTTTGCAACTTCCCGGGCAGTCGATTTTGTATGTATGGTTTTTAAAAGCGTGCCAAGTCTAAACCAAAAATTTAAAACTTCAGGTTTTCCATGGTTCCCATCAAAATTTGCTTTTCAATATGCTACCATAGGAAGTAAAAGTCTGGCATTTATTATTTACAACAAAATGACAACAAAATTGTTTTACATTTCCAGCGGTTCTCATTAAAAATTTGCATCCACAATGCAAAATTTGCAATTGGAGTGCAATTTTCGCATATTGCTGGGACAATACCGCCATCTTTGCATAATTATATCGAAAATTTTCATCAAATTCAAGCTCAGTCAACTTAGGCTTTGTGTGACATCTAAAACATGTCGGACTTAAAACCAAAAATTTGAATCAGAAATTTTCCATTATTCCCATGAAAATCTGTAATCGCAATGCAGAATTTGCAGTCGAAACTCAATTCCTGCATTATACTGAATCAATGCCGCCCTTTTCGGGTAATTTTTATCGAGCATATCTTTCAACGCTAAGCGCGGTCAATCTGAAAAATGTGTGGCCTCTACACGCATGCCAAACTTAAACCAAAAGTCTAAAATTAGATTTTACATGTTCCCCATGAAAATTTGCAATCGCAAAATAAAATTTGTAATTGAAATTGAATTTTCCTACTATGCTCTGAAAATTACACCATTTTTGTAAAATTTCATCGCTCACCGAGCATTTTCACCTGTGAAAAAAAAAACAAAAAAACATAAGTGTTGATTTTCAAAATAAGGAATTCTTATTGCTCCGAAAACCATAAAACAGTAACCCTTAGTTCCGACATACCTCAGAAATTGTTGAGATTACGGACGGTTTTTTACGAGCTGTTTTGTGGGATAATAAACATTTACATGCGTTGTAACTTTCCAGTGCACGCGAGAAAACCAGTTCAGGAATCACATGATTAGCAAATTGTTAAAAAAGGACTACATTGAAAAACTGATCATTTCTGTAAAAATTTCGCAGTAATTTGTGAGATTTTGCTGATTATTTTGTAGCAATAATAGTGGTTTAACAGCAGCAAATGAACTGAAAACTCTTGTATAAGATAAGTCGAGAGTAGTTGTGATTTATGCACATCGTGCCAGCGATTTTCAAAGTGTTTTTGCGCGTTTTATTCCTATGCAAATTAAATGTTCGAATTGCGTTTTTTCGCCTATAGCGCCATTTAGGATTTAAAGGCAATATCGAGAATTTCAAGCAGACAAGTTTTATATAGATTGTATATGATTTGATGTCAGATATGGGGAAGTCCAATTGTGAAATCTGAAGTCACAAGGAGAATTTCGCACTGAGATGCTAAAACACTACACTTTTTGTAAAATTTTAACACGAAAACTGCAATAGCACCAATTGGAGGGAGAGGTTTACCTCTAGAATTTTATAAATACCCTTGTTGGGTATTTTCATTTAAAAATTTTGAAAAAAATAGCCCCTCCCCCTTCTGGATTTGAAAAATAATGTGCCCTGCTCCCTCCCTACCCCTACGTATTTTTGAGTTGGCGCCACTGAGAAACTGCAAATTTTTGCTTGTAATTTACGTGAATTTTTTTATTTCATCTTACTTGGATTGCTGAATGCAAAATTCTCGTCTCTTTCAAAATCATGTCAGAACTCGGAAGTAAAAAATCAGAAGCCAAAACTTAGGTACAAATGTTGCACGGTTTGCATTCTAATTTTCGCTAATTTTTGCGATTCAATGGGAGACTAAAACAAATGTTTGTATATAGACATTTTGTGTTTATATAAAAATTTTGACATACCCAAATAACTTTTTTGCAAAATAAATTTCTTAAAAAGGAATTGTTCAACCAACATTCTATAAAATTCCACAAGCTAAAAAGAAAAAAATTATAGAAGACTTGTTTATAATAGTAAATTTCCTTACGACACACGGGATCGAACCTATGCATGACGAATTATCACGCGCATTTCTTTCCTCAGCGCTATCGTAAGGTGACTGAAATCATGATTCTTCTAAGATATAGTTGTTTTTATATTTTCGACAAAAGAATTTTAGTTGACGTAGTCATTTTTTAGCATATTCTAAAGCACTTTTGAGGATTTGTTTACATAAATGAAAATTTGAAATCCATGGAGTATATTCCAGCATACGTTGAATGGCTAAAATTGGCAACACGAAATGCAGCGCTAATACAAATATAATCCTGTACCCATTTTGATAATACCGGGCACTGTAGAGAGATATAAAGAGTACAATCATTTTCTATCTCAACCATTAGACAAAGCCGGATCTTTTACCGAAAATACTAGATTTTGCTTAAATATTCGTTCGAAGGGAAAAAAACAGTTGTTTTTACCCGTTGGTATCAAAAAAGGAACTCGTAAAACAACCATCTATTGTCAATTCTACGAGGCAAAATTAGTGACAATATTGACCAGCTTGACAGTTGACACTCAGTATATGGCAATTTAGTTGTAACACCTACGTAGTGTAGGTACGTATATTTTTATACTTCCGTAGTGGAAGTGTAAAAAAAAATTGCTTTTTTTCAATTATAACTGAGTGTTCAATGAAGACACATTTTTGTACGTGACTCTTGATAGCAATATAGGTTCTGTCACAAAAAAAAAGAAAAAAAAATACAATTTAGTCAGAATGCTATTGCTAAATGCTATTGCAAGGGACTCCAGCACTTATCCAGCAGCAACAGCAGATATATTCACAGCAACAATTTTTTACGAGCTGTTTTGTGGGAAAATAAACATTCACATGCGTTGTAATTTTCCAATGCGTGCGAGAAAACGTGTTCAGGAATCAGGTGAGTAGCAAGTTGTTAAAAAAGGACTACATTGAAAAACTAATTATTTCAGAACTCAAAATAAATTTCTTAAAAAGGAATTGTTCAACCAACAATCTATAAAATTCCACAAACTAAAAAGAAAAAAAAATTATAGAAGAATCAAGTTTATCAGTAAATTTCCTTACGACACGTGGGATTGAACCTATGCATGACCAATTAGCACGCGCAGCTCTTTCCTCAGCGCTATCTAAGGTGACTGAAATCATGATTCTTCCAAAACATTCTTGTTTTTATATTTTCGACAAAAGAATTTTAGTTAACGTAGTTAATTTTTAGCATATTCTAAAGCAGTTTTGAGGATTTGTTTACATCAATGGAAATTCGAAATCAATGGATTATATTCCAGCATACGTTGAATTGCTAAAATTGGCAACACGAAATGCAGCGCTAATACAAATATAATCCTGTACCCATTTTGATAATACCGGGCACTATAAAGAGATATAAACAGTACGATCATTTTCTATCTCAACCATTAGACAAAGCCGGACCTTTTACCGAAAATACTAGATTTTGCCTAAATATTCGTCCGAAGGGGGGGAAAAAACTGGCATATGAGCCTTCATGGTCAGGGCCAATTTTTTGGCTCCTCCTAGCAGTTCAATTTTCTTTTTCATTCCTTGTTTCGATATTTGCCTTCGTTTTTATGCTCTTTCGACATGTGCGCATAAGTGCGCATAAATTCTATATGAGTCTAAATAAATATCGGACAGTTTTTTTCCAAAAGCGTTGAATTTTGTTGTAAAATTTGGAAGGGATTTCGACATTGTAGACTGCTACATACACGTTTTGGTACGATCAAGAGTATAATCTAAAATCCGGATTATGTTAGTATTATACTAAGATGTGAATAGAATGGGGTCGGAGGATGCAAGGAAAGATTTGAGGGAAATGGGAACTTCTTGGGAGGGTGTTAAGAGGGAGGCTTAAAAAGGATTGGGATAGAAGAGGAGCGCACGTAGCTGCGCAAATAAATACCACCGCTGTATTTGCGAAATTTTATCACACATACTGCAAGTTTCCGTATAGAATGACAGCTAATATTTTCCAACTTCCAGGGCAGTCGATTTTGTAATTGTGGCCTTTAAAAGCGTGCCAGGTTTAAACAAAAATTTTGAAACTACAGGTTTTCCAAGGTTCCCATCAAAATTTGCAATTCAATATGCTACCATAGGAAGTAAAAGTGTGACATTTATTGTTTACAACAAAATGAAAACAAAATTGTTCTTCATTTCCAACGGTTCCCATCAAAATTTTGCATTCACAATACAAAATTTGCAATTGAAGTGCAATTTCGCTTATTGCTGGGACAATACCGCCATCTTTGCCAGATTATATCGAAAATATTTATTAAATTCAAGCTCAGTCAACTTGTGCTATACGTGACATCTAAAACCTTGTCAAACTTAACGCCAATACGGGTAATTTTATTGAACATATTTTTCAACGTCAAGTGCAGTCAACCTGAAATATGTTTGGCCTTTACAAGCATGCCAAACTTAAACCAAAAATTTAAAATTAGATTTTACATGTTCCACATGAAAATTTGCAATTGAAATTGAATTTTCCTACAATACTCTGAAAATTCCACCATTTTTGTGAAATTTCATCGCTCACCTAGAATTTTCACCTGCAAAAAAAAACTTTTACCACTGTTGGTTTTAAAAAAAGGAATTCTTATTGCTCTGAAAACCGTAAAGCAGTAAACTTTAGTTCCGACATACCTCAGAAATTGTTCAGATTACGGACGATTTCTTACGAGATCTTTTGTGGGAAAATAAACAGCTACATGCGTTGTAATGTTACAGTGCACGCAAGAAAACGTGTTCAGAAATCACGTGAATAGCAAATTGTTAAAAAAAGGACTACATTGAAAAACTAATTATTTCTGTAAAATTTTTATAATAATTTGTGAGATTTCGCTGATTATTTTGTAGCAATAATAATGGTTTAACAGCAGCAAATGAACTGAAAAATCTTCTCTAAGATAAGTCAAGGGTAGTTGTGATTTTTCATCACATCATGCCAGCAATTTCCAAAGTATTTTTGCACGTTTTATTCCTATGCAAATTTTAAATGCGTAGTTCGAATTGCGTTTTTTCGCTAATAGCGCCATGTAGGAATTAAAGGCAATATCGAGAACTTCAAGCGAACAAGTTTAATATAGTTTGTATATGATTTGACGTCAGATATGGGGAAGTCCAATTGTAAAACTTGAAGTCACAATGAAGAGGTCGCACTAAGATGCAAAAACACTGCCATCTTTATAAAATTTTAATGCAGAAACTGCAGTGGCACCAATTGGAAGGTGGAGGTTTCCCTCTAGATTTGCATTGTTGGGTATTTCATTTAAAAATTCGGAAAAAAAAAAATAGCCCTCCCTTCCGAATTTGAAAAATCATTTTGAAATCATATTGAATTCCAGATTTGAAATCATGTCAGAAGTCAGAAGTAAAAACTCAAAAACCAAAAATGAGAGGTAAAAATATTTCATAGTTTGTATTCTAATTTTCTCTAGTTTTGGCGAGTCGATGGGAGACTAACCAGGACTTCCACTTTTAGGGAGATTACCCTATTTTAGGGAGAAACCACTTCTTTTAGGGATACCTATTTTGAATCTAGGGATAAAGAAAAATCTAGGGTAAAGTAAGGATTTTCAGGGAAATCTGGTGTAGAGTAAGGATTTTAAGACTTCCTAAAAGAAAAATCTGACCAAAAGTTTGTTGACAAGTGGCTTCAGTTACCAATGTGTAAAGATTGGATAGAGAAAAGAGTTTCAAACAAGTCAAAGATAAATGCCTATGTACCGCAGTGTTGGTTCTGTTTGAAGTATGAATATTGTGGTAAATTAAAGTTGACCAGGTATGCTCTGACCAAGCAGCATATAAAAGTGAGGAATGGAATTGAGACAAAGGTTAACAGTGACAGCATTGAAAAACTTCTGACTGTGGGCAGTAATTCCAAAGAAATTGAACAGCGCATCTGCATATTTTAGAAAAACATAGTCTGCCATTAAGTTTTGCAGGCACCTTGGCCCTCTTCTAAGAAAATTATTTCCAAAAGACTGGGCCGTAGCAGGGGTCCCTCTGGGTACACAGAAAGCTATAAACATTTTGCGACAGAATTTCTCTTTGGTACTACATAACCTGTTAGTTGAATTCCTCAAAACTACTTTTTTTTCTCTGTGGTGATTGTTGAGACCATTGATTGTACTATTGATAAGCAACTAGCTATCATTATAGTTTTTTAGTCAGAAAGATCTAAGACTTCATGTCGAAGTATTGGACATGGCTAAGTGTAGTGATGGATTGGCGCCAATAGATCTGCTTCAATGCTAGTGAAAGCCATAGTGTCCTGTATCTTGAATGCTAAATTTATTCACTTATGTTCATCCTGTGCATGCTTGATACTTCCCAGGACACTTGAAGACATGGCGCGAAATATCTATGCCCACTTTTCCAGAAGCGCTTCCAGAGATAAATATGCTGAATTTCAGGAATTCTTTCAAGAATTCACTCTCAATTCTTTGGTTGTCCCTTCAGGCCTTCATAAAGAAGCTTACTGAGTATCAAGTTGCTCTTACTCAGTATTTCATAGAAACCACGTTTGTGAACCCAACTGCAACTAATGACCTTATCTGGTCAACATTACAAAGCAAGTTGACAAATCCATACCTTCAATTTATGGACTAGTCTCTCGGCCTCTCCAACAAATTCAACATAGTTTTTCAATCTGAGCTTCCACTTCTTCACTCCCTAAAGGCAAGTATCAGCAAACTTGTAAATGATGTTGTGTCTAACTTCATGAATCTGGACTATATTCGCAGTGTTGGTTTGTTTGTCAAACTGGATCCTTACCTTTCCAGTGAGTACCTGCCTTTAGACCAAACATATGTGGGAATAGCTGCAACTGATTCAATGCAAGAACTCGTAGATGCTCAAGAGCCAAGTGATAATATTGATCTCCTTTACCAGTCTTGTGGAAAATACTATATAGTACTAATCAAGCAGATTCAAGACCGTTTCAAGTTTGAAGACGAAATTCATGAAATTTTGGCTTTGGTTGAACCAAAAAATGCAAGAAATTTGAAACCAAAATCTCTAAGGCCACTATTTGCGAGATATCCTGTTCTAAGAGAAAAGTGTAGCCTCCAGACAACGGACGTAGAAAGGAAGTCACAGGCAATGGCTGATGTCGCTGAGCTTCATTTGGGAGACGCCCAATTTGAAGACCTGTCAGTTGAGTGGTACTGGATGAAGATGTTTAGACTGAAGACTCGCAGTGGTGAAATCAAGTACCCGTAATTGCGGAAGTCCATATCACTGATCTTCTCTTTACCTTTTAGCCATGTACCAGCTGAGCGTTTTTCGACCAAAATTGTATAAAATTCCACAATCTAAAAGAAAAAAAACTATAGAAAGTGGTAAACTTGGAAACTTCCTTACGACATATTCGTCCGATGGAAAAAAAAACTGTCGTATTTTCACGTTGGTATCAAAAAAGGAACTCGTAAAACAACCATCTATTGACAATTCTACCAGATAAAATTAGCGACAATTTTAACCAGCTTGACAGTCAGTATATGGCAATTTAGTTGTAACACCTACACCAAGAAACTATTAAAAAAAAACTTCGATTTTTTCCAGTTATAACTGAGTGTTCAATGAAGACATATTTTCTGACTTGACCCTTGATAGCAATATAAGTTCTGTCACGCAGAAAAAAAACACAATTTAGTCAAAATGCTAGGATCTAGGAATTATAATAATCAACCTCAAATACACTTATAATGCGTTCGAGCACCCCTTATCCGACTAACCACAACATCCCCCGATGTAATTTGTAAGAGATAACAACTAATTTTTATCTCGCCACGTGCTAGCTGATACGATCACGGACAACTAGGCGAATAACAACCATAATCACGTGTACTCTAATGTAAACGCAGCTTATTTATGAATCCCTCATGTTGTGCCCCTTTTTACTATTGCTCTCCCTCTTTGTTGTCCGTATATGCTGATACTGATTAAACTATTCATTACTTGCCTTAATATCTGGCTATTCTAAACGTAGAATAAATTGATATTTTCAAGACTTTTTCAAGGACAAATTTAACATACATAAAATATGACTAGTTTAAAGTTGGATATTATCTCTCTGAATTATCTCAGGAATACGTGTATTTTGGGTCTCGGATTTTTTTTCTTTCTCGGAGGGAGTAAGATTTGAAAAGAAAGTAATTGAATTACAGAATGTTAAGCGATCAATCAATATATTTAACATTAAGAGCAATCACTTTTATTTACAAGTCACTTTTCACCTTCATTTATTTTGTATGTTTTTGTCTTCATTAATGTTTCCTTGTGTCTTTTCACATGACACGTAAGATATATGTCCGACTCGTATACACAACGGTATACACAAGGGGTGTGGGAATCTGAACGTCTCCAAGAGGGGTTTTAGTCCGCTTAGGTTTTATCTCGCAAAAAGCATAAACATCTGCTTTTTCTGTCGAGAGTGCATATTTTATTTCATGGAAATTCTTTTTTTTTCTATAAGGAAATTTAAGACTCTTCGATCCCATAAATTTCTTATGGCATTCTAGTTCTTATGTAGTTTTGAGAAAGGGCTTGAGCACCGCTTTCATGTGTGGTCATTTCTTTTTGTTTAATTAAATTAATAAAAAAGTTATTTCAACTGAAAATAAGGAGCAACATTAAAACTTAAAACAAAAAGAAATTATGATGGATATGAGAGGAAAGGGGGTACCCCCTCCTCATTACTGCACTCTTCATGCTTAATTTGTTAAGTAATTTTAAAAAAAAGCTTCTTATTGTTCTAACTAAACGACACCTGTGTTTCAGGAGTCGTTCTTAAAGAATTTGGGACTAGAAGTTAAATTTTAGCATAAAGATTGAGGTATTGAGGAGAGGGCAACCCCCCTCATAGACTTATGCAGAATAATGATAAAGTTAAATGAGATAATAAGAAGTCGTGCAGAATCTTGTAATTTAACATAAAAAGAAAACAAAATATGAGCAGTATTTCGAGTAAGATTACAAGGTAATGAAAGCAAAGGTGAGATATTTACTGATTTGTTTGAAAGAATATGATAGTACGGAAGATCGAGGTTTGAGGTGTGTTGAACATAAAGATAGATGAAGAAACTTTAAAAACTAATAAAATCGTCGCTCACATTTCTTTAAGAACTAACTTGGCACTTATATCTTAGTCCTTGGGGCCTAATATTAGTATTGGGGCCTAAATATTAGTTCATCTAAAACCGAGGCCCCATAAAGGGTCAATAAACTTTTTTTTCTAAACGGCTTGAAACTTCAGCATGAACACGATGAAACATGATTGAAACACGATGAACACTTTGAAAATACACGTTATCTCTTAAAGAAATGATTTGAAAGTTTGATCTGATTTCTTCAATTTTTTGTTTTTTATTTTGTGCTCAGAATCCATCAAAAGTTCTCTTCAACACTGTTCGAATCATTAGGTATATTTACAAACAATTTTTGTCAGAAATTTCTTGCCAGTTTGGGAAAAGAAAACCTTTGAGTATATTTATTCCTAAAATGTTGGTTGTTACCTACAGCATGTAAGCATAGATGTACGGAAAGGGGGGAAGAGGGGGGGCAGCTGCCCCCCTGGAACTTCAAATTTACACTAGATATGGTTGAAAAAGCAGTTGAAAAAGGTTGATGGTTAAAAAAGCAGTTGATAAAAGGCAGATGGTTGAAAAAGCGGGAAATAAACAGCTGGAATAACAGAATAAAAGTCAAATAAGAAGCAATTATCCATAATGTCTTGGAAAGATTTAGCTCTAATCCAAGAAGATTGATTAAGGCTGAAGCTTTTTGTGTGATTTATGATTTTTGGTGATTACTTATTAATAAAGATTTCGTAAGTATGATAGAGCTTGCTGGCAATGTAAGATTTTGTGAATTGCCAATATAACTTCAGCCCCCCACCCTTCATCACAGAATCGGCTGCCCCCCCCCCCCTTGAGAAGAAGTTACGTACGCCCAAGAATGTAAGCCCTTACTTAAATGACTTTAAGGTTTGAGTTTTAAGCCTATTGGAAAAAAAATCTTTGTGATTGCATCCAACTTGTTACGCAATGATTGTTAATCCCGGAGCGTTTTATCTGGTACCACTGTGTACCAACCTAGACTTTGAACTTATAATACTAGAAATTATTATTATTTATTTTAACCATAGCTTATTTCTTAACTAGCACAAACCCAGTTATGCGCCCTCCCCAAGTCCAGTACTCTTTGTTGGTTGGGTTGCCTCACTTTACTCGGATGGCAGCTTGGTCCTTCGTCCCTCACACATAAGGCTCTTGGTTTGCCCCTCCTCTCATTATTATCGTCCAACGAGGAGATATTGGGTCCCCTAAAATCGAGCTCTAGCTGCGAAAGATTATTTAGTGTCATTAAAACACACAAATTCTAGCTGAAATTGTTAATGAGTACGCGACATATCTCGGAATTATAAACATAAGGATGCAATGTGGAATTCCAAAATTTTACTCATGGAAAGTATCCAGGGACTGGTTTGGCTATTGTGTACATTTTATATTTGCTCCTACCCCCACCTCTTCACCCAATGATTAATGGATGTACATATCAATAACCAGTTACATCATATGAAGCGTGACTTATAGCTAGTGATGAAAATATTAGCTAGTTATAGCTAGTGATGAAACGATGCCAAAATCTTCCCCGATTCGATTAAAATTTAGGTTTCACCGATCCCACGAATATTTTTATTTTTTTGTTGTTATTGCTGTCGACAGGCCGGTCAACAATTGTCTTAGATTTGGAGGTATGAAAAACAGAAAAACCAGGTCAGCCTTAGTCCAGGCTCCTTTAATCTTTTTCTGTTCTTCCGAAAGAATTGGCACACTGAAATCTAGGAATTTTTCCTTAACTGTTTGTTTCATGGGCTTGATTCACCGAACGATTCAATTGCTAAGTCTGGGCATGTCAACATTATTTCTAGCTTTGCAAACATGACTGTATAATTTAAAAAGATATCTGGCTATAAAAGTGGTAGAAAATAATACTTACTTTTTTTCAGGCTGGTCAGCAAGCTCCACCAACCATGAACCCAAATCCGGGAATACTCACTCGCAGTCCTGGACAAGTCCCGAGTGGTCCAATAAGGGGTGGCCAGTTAAGCTCTGTGTCGATGAACCCTGATCAGCTAAGTGGACAAGGTCATATGCAAGGGACTCCAGCAGCAATAGTAGATGAATTCACAGCAAAAAAATAATCAACAAGTCTCACCTCAGTATATGAGCCCTCATGGCCTGGGCCAATATTTTAGCTCCTCTTAGTAGTTCAATTTTCTTTTTCATACTTTCTTTCGATTTTTCTCTTCGTTTTCATGTTCTTTTCCCATGTGCGCATACATTCTATATGAGTAAATAAATGTCGGTTTTTTTTTTTCCAAAAGCGAATTTTGTTGCAAAGTTTGGAAGGGATTTCTGCATCGTAGACTGTTACATACACGTTTAGGTAAAATCAAGGGTATAATCTAGAATTCAGATTATATTAGAATTGTACTAAGATATGAATTGAACGGAGGGGGAGTAAGTAAGCAAAGATTTAAGGGAAGTGGGAGCTTTTTTGGGAGGGTGTAAAGAGGGAGGTTTTGAATGAATTGGGATGGAGGAGGAGCACGCGTAGCTGTGTACAAAAATATCAGAGCCGTATTTACGAAATTTTATCACACATACTGCAAGTTTCCGTATTGAATGAAAGCTTATATTTTCCCACTTCCAGGGCGGTCCATTTTGTATGTGTGGCCTTTAAAAGCGTGCCAAGTTTAAACCACAAATTTTGAAACTACAGATTTTCCATGGTTGCCATCAAAATTTGCTTTTCAATATGCTACCATAGGAAGTAAAAGTCTGATATTTATTGTTTACAACAAATTGACAACATAATTATTTTACATTTCCAACAGTTCCGATTAAAATTTTGCATTCACAATGCAAAATTTGCAATTGGAGTGCAATTTTCGCTTATTGCTGGGACGATGCTGCCATCTTTGCCTAATTATATCGAAAATATTTATCAAATTCAAGCTCAGTCAACTTATGCTATGTGTGACATCTAAAACCATGTCGAATTTTTTAAAATTAGAAAAATCATGTAATTTTATCGAGCATATTTTTCAACGTTAAGCGCTGTCAACTTAAAAAAATTTTGGCCTTAACAAGCATGCCAAACTTAAACCAAAAATCTAAAATTAGATTTTACATGTTCCCCATGAAAACTTGCAATCGCAATGCAAAATTTCCAATTAAAATTGAATTTTCCTACTATGCTCTGAAAATCCCACCATTTTTGTGATATTACATCGCTCACTGAGAATTTTCACCTGAGAAAAAAAAAAAGCTTCTATCTCTGTTGGTTTTCAAAATAAGGAATTCTTATTGCTCCGAAAACCGTAAAACAGTAACCGTTAGTTCCAACATATCTCAGAAATTGTTCAGGTTACGGACGATTATTTACGAGCTCTTTTGTGGGAAAATAAACATTTACATGCGTTGAAATTTTCCAGTGCACGCGAGAAAATGTGTTCAGGAATCACGTGAATAGTAAATTGTTAAAAGAGGACTACATTGAAAAATTATTTATTTCTGTAAAAATTTTGTTGTAATTTGTGAGACTTCGCTGATTATTTTGTAGATAACAGAAGTTTAACAGCAGCAAATGAACTGAAAAATGTTCTATAAGATAAGTCAAGGGTAGTTGTGATTTCTACACATCATGCCAGCGATTTTCAAAGTATTTTTGCGCGTTTTATTCCTATGCAAATTAAGTGTTCGAATTGCGTTTTTTCGCCAATAGTGCGATGTAGGAATTAAAGGCAATATCGAGAAATTCAAGCAACTAAGTTTTTATAGTTTGTATATGATTTGACGTCAGATATTGTGACGTCTAAATGTGAAATTTGAAGTCACAATGAGAATTTCGCACTAAGGTGCAAAAACACTACCATCTTTGTAAAATTTTAACGCGGAAACTGCAATGGCATCAATTGGAGGGGGAGGTTTCCCTCTAGATTTTTATAAATACCCTTGCTGGGTATTTTCATTTGAAAATTCCAAAAGAAAATCAAATTAGCCCTCCCTTCTGGATTTGGAAAATAATTTGCCCTCCTCCCTCCCTACCCTTATGTTTTTTAGAGTTTGTGCCACTGAGATACAGCAAACTTTTGCTTGAAATTTAAGTGATTTTTTTTTAAATTCATCGTACTTGAATTGCGGAATGCAAAATTCTTGTCTCTTTTAAAATCATGTCAGAACTCAGAAGTAAAAACTGAGAAACCGAAAATGAGAGGTAAAAATATTGCATGATTTGCATTCTAGTTTTTTCTAATTCTGATTTTCACTAGTTTTGGCGAGTCGATGAGAGACTAACAGAAATGTTAGTACATAGAAATTAGAGATTTTCAAAATTTTTAGTGACTGCATTTAAACCTTCTCGAATTTTAGTAAACTTTCAGTCAAACTATCTTTATCTCAAGTCAAAATCAGGCTTTGAACTGACAGTAACTGATACACTACCTCGTACAGTCTATTAGAAAAGATGGTCTGTATAAAATGGAAACAGTAAACTGCAAATTTCAGGACATGCAGCCTGCCTAAGCAACTGAAATCTTCAACAGATGTTGTGTTTCAGGAATCGTTCTTAAGGAATTGGAACAAAAAGTCTGACTTTAGAGCAAATGATAAGGAAGGGGCATCCCCCCTTGAAAACAATTGTTATCCGGCAGCTGAATAATTTTTCTATAGAATAGCAACAGCCGTGGAGAATTAGAATGATTACTTAATTCAAAAGGTTATATCATGGCTTCAAATATTCTTTTAAACAAAAATCCTGTTCTGAATAAAACCAGCGCCGTAAATTCACATTTTCTTTGGGGGGGGGGGACAAAACGTATTTTTTAAATCTGCCAGGAGTGGAGTGGGGTACAAATTTGTCATTTTTTCCATTCTTTCAGCGATAATACCAAAAAAAGTATTTTCCTAGGAAAATTCTCTAAGAAAGTACCCCCCCCCCCAATTGACGGCACTATATAAAACAGTAACTAAAATTCAGCATCGATAAATAAATGAAACCCAAAACGAACAGAAATCCAGTGCACAATTTCGACATAAAATATCTGCCTTATCTAGTAACTGGTCGTCGTTATTAGACATTAAATGGAAGAAATAGTGACTATAACGAAAACTAGACCTCAGTTGAAGTCTGACTAAAAAATCTGAGGTATCAAGCTACTAAAATTGGTACCTGGAGAAATATTGGAAAGGTAAACAGGAAGGGTGTGTGAAAGCACAGGATGGGTCGCCCCCAATCCTCCATTGCATTTCCTTAATTGAAAATAAGCAGACCCTTAATTCCAGCAGACCCTTAATTATTTAAGGGTTTTCTCTTCATGAAAAATTCACTTCATTCACGGGAAACTTGTTCTTGAAAAGTTGTCTCATGTAAACTACCACCCCCCCCCCTCGTAATATTCCCTCCGGACAATTATATCCTTTCTGAAAATCCCCCCTTAAAATATTTGTGGACGATTTCCCTTGAAAAATTGTCCTAATAATGCTTTCATTTGAAAAAGACTTAATTTACTTAAAAATACTTTGTTTGGTGAAGCTTTAAGCAGGAATTCTAACCTTGATAATGTTATAACAACCCAAATCAAACCGTAGAAACAAATATAATACATCCAAGAAAGCTGCCTAAGACCCAAGGAACCGCCCAAGGAAACCACTGATTAGACCTAAGATGGAACCGGGGAGGAAAAAAAGCTTTAAGTTTGATGTCCTTCGTACTTTAAGATTAGATCAGATATAGCCCTTTGGTTCAGACATAGTCATCCACACTCTTATAATGTTAAACATTAAGGAATACATTTTTTTGGCATGAAAATGTGAAACAGAGGCAATGAGATTAAACACAATTTTACCACAGAGAGAAGCGGCTACAAAACGGTTATTGAGTTACTCTAACTTTCCCTGTCAATGGCACAAGACCTCAGTGTACTTTTGCGTTATCCCCCTCAATGAAATCCGTATAATATTATGGAAACATATGACGCAGTATTAAAACATTTTTGATTTAGGAACTTCGATAGAAAGATAGAAATAAATAGCGATAAGAAAAAAATGTTTTATTTTGCTCATTAGTTAGAGTATTTAATTTTTTTATGGCATTATATCATCTCAGAATGCGACAGTTCTTGCTGCTTCTCCTAGATTTTACTTTCTTAAATTTCAAATTAGTTTTATTTTAAGTTAAAAAGAAATAAAATGATAATCTGGATTATGAGAATTTCTGTCTATACGCCCTTATGCCAAAATACATCTTAGTAGAAAAAAAAAAATAAACAGAACCCTTTTAGATCGCCACTTTACTATTTAGTCTTTGTTGTCTATGGGTTACTTCAGAAACATTCTGCAAAATAAAATGTATATTTTGGGGAGAGAGGGTTTTGGTTTCCATTAAAGCTCCCGTCTTTGCCTAAGTAAAAGTATATGAAAACATCAGTAGTTAATTTTTTTGAGATAGTTATAGATTCGTTGCTTGGGCTAAAGAGAAATAGAAAATTTTAGAATAATTATGATTACAAATGTTCGGGTAATTGATTCTCCTTCAAAACGAACCACAAATTTTATTGTTTAAAACATACGAATAACAAAAAGTCCTATTGGAAAAAACAAACTACCATAAAGAGGTTAGAGGTTTGTAACCATGACCCTTTTCATTTGCAGGACAATCCCTGTTCATTTATGTTTTGATGACCGTTGTTTATTTCATTCAAAAATCCACTTCGTTATATTGCATTCAGACTTTTACCTTATGCTATATTTAGTTTCTTATACTATTGAAGCGATTAATTAATTAATAACAATATTTTCAGGACATAGGGATTCAGAAAGATCCTAGAAGATTACTGGAAAGAATGAATGAAGAACGAAATAATGCATAATAATGGCTGAAGGTTTTGAAGGATTGTAGTGAAATTTTATTATCTGAAATTTTATAAGTTGCACATTTTTTAATAATGTCCTTTGCTTAGCAAAGGACTTTAAAGAAGCTGTGGCGTTTTTTTGGCCTTTTTATTATGTGTAAATCTCTATTTTAGTTTTGACTTATTAAGTTAAAGATGAACTTTCAAAACGGACAATCAAATTAGGTAATTATAGGTTCAAAATAAATATATTTTTCATCTTAATAAAAGTAAATTCGTTCAATGGAATAGGTTGGTTTCATGCTTTGTAAAAGATGCCATCTATAAGGGTTATTTTTCAAATATAAATACTTTTTTGGAACACATTCAGATTAGGAATCGTAGGTTGAAACAAAGCAATTTAGTCCATATTTTTGCGTTTTAATTCTTGTCACATTGTGGGAATTAAAAAGAAAATATATTTTTGTATATCCCCAGTATTTAATAAAATTTATATCTGACAAAAAATTTGTTGCATTCAATAGAAATAGCCTTTTTATAAGGTAATGACGTTGGATGCCAAATTAAATGTTCGAAAATAGGTGTTCCAAAAAAACAACAGAATATTTTTTTTTGTCATGTACTTAATTTCTCTTAATATTATTCCTTTAAATTAAAAATACATAGTTGTGACGAATTAGGCAAAGCATACACAAATTTTATCGTAATATTACTACTCCAATCGATATTTTCCGACTTACAAATATTCTCCGCACAATTTTTCTATATTTTTGTGTTAAATAAATAAATTATTTATGAAGAAAATGAACAAGCAAGGACATGCTCTTTGGATGAAATTAACTTTAGAAACTAGTTGATAACAGCAACAATTAGCTATAAATCAGCTAAAACAGTATAATGATTCGAACCTACTGTTTTTATCTTATAAAATACCAAATTGCTAAAGATAGCTCTAAAACAGCTCTGGCAAAGGATAAGTGAGGTTTTAGCTTCACAATTAAAATTTATAAATGACTCGTTTTTATTTTTATAAATGATTTTTCCATTTTATTAACTCTCAGAATAACAGAGCAAAACTTCTTTAACTAAGCCAGTACAAGAACTTCAACAATTGAAAACCATATAAGATATTAAATGCCAAATATGTGTTGAGAAGATTATAGTTGTAACGTTGAGAATTTGAGAATAATTACGATTACAAATGTTCTGATAATTGATTCTCCTCCAAACAAACCACGAATTTTATTGTTTAAAATCGATACGAATAACAAAAAGTCTTAATGGAAAAAACAAACTAGCATAAAAAGCTTAGAGGTTTGTAACTATGACCCTTTTCATTTACAGGACAATTCCGGTTCATTTATGTTTTGATAACCGTTGTTTATTTCATTCAAAAATCCACTTCGTTATATTCTATTCAGACTTTTACCTTATATTATATTTAGGTTTTTTTTACTTTATTCAAACTTACGATGACAAATATTTTGGTTTTAAAGAAGCCTATTACTTCCACTTAAAAAACTCAGTTTTCCCCTATTATATAATTTAATATCGTTATTAATACTTTATTTAGGGTTGTCCTAAAATAACAGATATTTCTCCTCCCTCAATATACCAATATTTACTAATAATTTGAGAACAAAGACTTACTTAAGGTTATAACAAAAATTGAACTTTTTTAATTATCCGTTTTAGCCTTCAAGTATAACGTTTTTCACAATTCCTGCCACACTGCAGCTTTTAAAAACACAAGGACAGAAATTAAGGTTCAGCGAGCCTTGTAATAATCTTAGTCACCCCCCCCCCCCTGCCTACGATTGCTATTCATCTGAAACATCTCAAATAGGAAATTTAATCATGTGGCCCCATTGACGGCTCAGGTACTATACCTTCAAATTTTGGACTCCACACCACTTCACGTTATAATTTGGCGTCAGTAACCGGTTGATTTTATTGAATAAACAAATGAAAAGACAACTTTTTTCAACTGAAAGTAAAGAGCAAGGTTTAAACTTAAAATGATCAGAAGTTTTTCCGTTACAGTCGCATTCTCAATCCTCGCTCTTTACTCTAAAAAGCAAGTTATTTAAAAATACTTCAAATTCAACAGCCCTTGTGTTCTATGACTCATTCCCAAAGGAACGAGTCATAGAACGATAACGAAAACTAACTAGCTTAAAGAGCAAGGGTTGAGAAAGGAGCAGCTCCACTCATATTTAAAATGGCTCTTGTTTCTTTTAAGCTTAAAACTTGGTTTTATAAATGGAATTTCTGATTGTTTTTCAAATTTTGACAAGAAATCTTTTCCCGCTTTCTGTGTAAAATTTGCCACAGAAATTTCCCTGAATCTTACCATGAAAAATTATTCCCCCAGAAGGGCTTCATACCACTCAAGGACCCCCTTCCCACCAAAAAATACCGCTTCCCATTATAATTTTTTTTCCTATTCTGCAATGAGAAATACTATATGTGAACGGTGGGCAAACTGCGTAACTTGTAGTTCCTTCTTCTGGGACTATAAGGGATCATTTCCTCCCCAAAGATAAATTATTGGACCTTTCTACTGTTTAAATCAAATTAATAATGCCAAATTTTGATATGTCATTATATCGGTAAAAAGAGGCGTGGAACAATTGCTAGCTACCCTCCAATCTTTGGTTATTCTCAAAGGTCAGTAATATTTGTGATTCACGATCAAACAAGCCCTCTTCTAATCTTCTAGGTTTGGTTTGCTACAAATGGGCATGGGGAACGAAACATATAAACCCGTATCTCTTCTAGTAAAAAGTACAAAATTCAAGATTTTAGATAGAAAATAGGAGTTAAAAACTTCTACACTTAGGCTCTCTAATATGCTGAATATTAACGTGTTTTACATTTCAATGCTGTTTCCTCCTTTGTCAAAAATCAGGTGAATTTCATCAGGCCCTTAGAGTTTGAGGAATAAATTTTATTTTTTATTTTGATTGTTGTTGGACCGAGTCGCTCTTTCCTTACAGATCACTAACACGAAATATTTGATATTTAAATACGTTCTAAGAGCACACTGGCTAAACTTGACATATGAAACTCAGAGAGGAAAGAAAATAATAAAATGAAAAATAAAATCAAAACAGGTGAGAAAACAAGGATTTTGTCAGCCAGTGGCAAACCATGATGACGAAGAAACAAGCAAATATTTCTACAAGGACCTCCCTCAAGTTGTCCTCAGTGCTAAACAAAAAAGAAAGAAGAAAAAAAACAACGAAAATTTAACCTTTCGAAGTTTACCCGACAACGACAAAACAGACACTCAAAGTGTCTATGGATTTGACAGTGGAAGAAGACAACCATGTATTTTATAAAATAATCTCTTATTTAAAATAAAGTATTTATCCATTCAACGTTTCTTGTAATTTTTTTTCTATATGAATGAATACTAGATAGGAATGACACAAAAGGCTAAGTAGAAACAGAGTTGAAGGTATAGAGTGAAAGGATATAAGGATAAAACAATAGCTCCAGAGGGAGCTATTTAGAGGGTTAGAATCACCCCTTTCCAATGAACATGGCCATTTAAATCCGTTTTAACAAGAGTCCCACTTGATATGAAACCAGTGATAAACAAAATTTCTTATTTGAACGAAAACCATCAAAAATTTTTAACTAAATGTTTTATACAATCTCCTTCCAAAAAATATAATTTATACACAAAGGAAACAAATATATTTGCAAATAAAATGTCTACTTTTATTTTTGTACATTCTACACCTTAGAAGTAGGTATTTATAAATCCTAAGTTGAAAAGACATCCATTTTTTAAAAAGGGGTTTATCTCTCACTGCCATCTTTATTTCAAAGTACTTACTCTACCACTGAATTCCAGCAGACCCTTAATTATTCAATGCAAATGAACTTTTGCCATTGGTTTCATATTAGCTTATAGAACAAAAACCAGTTTTTTGACATGATGCCTATACGTGCCACATTTCGATAGAGTCGTTTTTGGTTTAGAATTGGCATGTCATCACCTTCGTATTAGCTTAAGAAACAAAACAAGTCTTGTGACGTCAGTTATTGCTAGAGGATCACCCAATTCACTTCTTAGTGTTAACTGACAGAGTTCCAAATACGAACTGTTTACAGGAACATACTGAAGATGCTATATATTATAGTGATGAACAAGTTCATGGGTTGTTTTTCGTTCAAGAACACGTAGGAGGGGGATATTTGAATTACCAACTCTCGATGTTTCCACAAAAGATGCATAGAGAAATATGCAAGATTCCGAGGCGAAACCAGGTGGATAATCAGCAAAAATAACTTGATCCATCCCGTAAACGGTGCCAGCATTTTTCCCATTGATCATATTCTGTTTAAAGCCAAAAACGTCTCTCAGATTATCATTGAGAATAATTATTTCACTGTCAACAGGTGAGGTAATGTAAATCCTATCGTGTTCAAATGAATAATTAAAATGGAATGTACCATTCCTACGATATGAGATTTTTCTATTGATTGTACGACACAAATCTCTCATATCATCATATTCAATATATTTCAATTTGACATGTGGATATTCGCTAGATTTAAGTGCTTCAACCCATTCATAGTCGACAAAGAGTGACCAATCGAATGGTATAGCTTTTATATCATACACACGATCCTTTCTCAGGATGTCATAGGTATTTTTGAGAATACAATCGACAAGAGCCACTTCATACGTGCCATCACATTTGATAGCGGGGGAGAATTTCGTCCAAAAATCACTTGTCTTATTCAAGTCGTTGTAGAGAGGATCAGAAACGTTGGACATAAAAGTTACATAGAAATCATTGGGCATTGTCAATATCTTCAACACTGATCCAAGAATCAAAATCAGAGTTGTATCCTAGCCACCGAACAAGTAACTGTTTCCTACCCCTGCGAGTACGAGTCTTTAATATCTTTTCAATTTGATAGATTTCACTATTATTTTTAACTGTTTGTTTTCATAATCATAAAAGCCGCCGAGAATCTCTTCATCTTTGGTATCGCGCAAACGATAAGTTATGGGTTTAGTGTCTAGGATTTTTGCCACTTTAACAAGTTCTGTGGACCACAAGTAATTCCCCTTTTCAAAAACATTAGTTGTTCTATTAATTCGAACAGTATCACCAACATTGAATTTCTTCTTGACACTCGTTTCATTGGAATATTGTTTAAGAAAGGTGTCAATTGTATCATTATCAGAATGATGATTTTCCGTTGGGGTTGAGCTGGACAATGATCGATGAGCTCGTTGATTATAAATCAACATGATTTAATCTAAATCATGAATAAAAGCAGATGTATTTTTCAATGTACAATATCTTGAAATTAAAAGTCGAATAGTTCTTATCAATCGTTCGGCCAATGCAGCCTTTATGACTATGACTATGATAGAGCAGTGTATTATATTTCGCTAGTACTTTTGCAACATGGGGATTAACAAATTCACTACCACGATCCGTTTGAATTTTTTTATACGAATCCTGTTAGAGAATACTTTCAACGGCCTGAGCAACTTCAACACCTCTCTTTGACCGCAATGGAATGGCATATGCATAGCGACTAAAAACACTGATTGCAAGGAGAATGTACTTGTACGGTGTATTGTGACGTCTTTGAATCTCATCTAGAGTTATGAGATATGCTTGCATTATATGCAAGGGGAAAAAGGCTTTAGTTTTTCGATAATGATTAGCACGAAGTCTATGATTTCTATGCAGAGTGTAACTTGATTCATTTTGTAGATAATCTTGTACACTTTTAGTGTGAACACCAGTGACTTTGGAAAGAGTGCTGGGGGAACTTAAACTCCCCACTTCACCAATATTTTCATAAACACGTTTCAGAACTTCAACCATTTTGAATGTAAACGTGTAGTGTAACGTCCGCTAGCCTTTTGTATACTGGTGGTTGGTGGTGGTGGTGATGGTGACTTGATACGTCTTCGCTTTTATCTAGCTATCAGTGGTGTACTGCTGCTCCTTATTGTCAAGTTTCTACTAGGTGTGCTAGTATTTTCCAAAATTGATTTTAAATCTTCTTCTTCTTCTTCATATTTTAATGGTGTTGTTGGTGCATGTTCATTTAATTTTTTTAGAATTTGCCTATTGCTAATAAGGCTTTTGGGAAAGTTTAATGTATTTAGAAAGTTGTATAGATGAGCGTCAAATGATAATAGTCCTTTACGATTTGTAACCATATCATAGATTAAATCAAGTAGATTATAGCTCTTGCCTTGAATTATAATCTCTTTCCCGTTGCTATCAACTTGAATATGATCTTGACCACTTTCCATGAGATAAGTTATGAGTCGTTTACTTTGTTCACGATATGAGTGGGGCATTAGATTTCCAATTTTCGATACAATTGAATCCAATTCCTCCTTCTTTAATTGTGTTCCAGCAGCAGCAGCAGCAGAATCCTGAGGAGATGATTCTTTTTTGTGATCAATACCACTGCCCTTCGCACGATAGGGTTTATGTTTGTCTACTCGGCGAAGTGCATCTTGAAGTAAAAGCAGTTTTTTATCATCCTCAATATTCTGATTGTCCATGAATTTACTCAGATTGTCCTCAAAGTGTTCCACGGGTGAGAGAGCAAGTTCTATTGGAGTCAATTTATAGGGTTTTGCCATTCTCTAGAGAAAACTGTTTACAAGTCCTGCGATTATTGGCAGTAAAAGTGTGAAAAAGTTACCGCCTGCCTGAAGAAGTCGTTTCCTTTTAAAATTCTTCCCTTTGTTTTTAGAGGCCAATGTACGTACAATGGAACGATGTTGCTTTGCCTGTTGCTTAACTTCTTCTGGCAGTTGAACATTGCCCTCGGTCAAATTTAAACAAAGTTCAGATATTAGATTAATGAAATCATTGTCAATACCATGTTTGAGTATGGCATTCCTAAGTGGGGGTTTTGAAGTGCTTAGAACTGAAAATAAATGTCTATTTTCATGTAGTTTCTTCAGTGTCATGATAACAACTAATAGGTCTTTTTAGTGTTCACGGGGAGATATACTGTAATTTCATTGTCAAAAATATTTGTGACTACACGCAAATCCTCGGGTGTATTTTGATTAAGATCTAATAGGATGTAGCCGTAGGGTTTATTAGTTGCCTGATTTTACGCTGAGAGCAGAAATTTGGGGGTGCCTGGATAGTTGTTTATTGAGAGTTATTAGCGAGCTAGAATCACGAACAACTCTGTAGATGATATAGTAGGTGCAGTTCAATGCAAGTGTTCGCATACATTTTCTCTGATGAAAGAGATTGTGTAGAACCAGAGTAATTGAAATCTGTTAATGATGAGAGCGAACGGTGAATAATTGCAGCATTTCCTGGGACCATTGTTCAATAGATTCAGCCAGATCGTCAATAATCAGCCAAGAGTTTTTGGTTCAATTATACTGAAAACATCAAGTCCCTGTATGAATTGTATCTGCACCAATCCCGCTGTGCCAATTGCTTTTATTTTATCGTATGACTCCTGCCAAATACTGTAACAATAGTAGATTTTTTTCGGCTTTTTCCACAAACATTTTATCACAATTTTAATTATTTTAGTTAAGAGTGTTGTTTGGCCCGACATTGACGGCCCACACAGAAACAATCTGAATGGTGTTTTAAATTGATACATGTTCCCTTCAACAGTTCACCTGGACAACTAACTGTAGACTTTAGTTGTCTAATGACTAAATAATTTCCCTACTAGTCCGTTCAAGAATAATAATGAGAACAAAATCAATAAAGAATCATATTTCTTGTATTATAAACAGCACTTTACAGAAAACAAAGAAAAATACACTTTTTTAAATTTATTTATAATAAAAAAAAATGCACTAGAAAAAGCACTTTAATAAATATACTTTATTTACAAAAAATACAACATTTAATGAAAAATACACTTAAAATAATATCACTTTTTTTTCAATGCAACATGTATATTTACAAAAGCACAAAAAAATCTGCTCTAAGTAAAAAAAGATAACTTTGGTAGTGGCGGCGCGCCCCCCGCTGGCGGCCGGCCGGCCCCGGGCCGCGAGGCCCTCCCCACGAGCCCCCCCCCAAGGTTTTGGGAAAATTTTATTGGCTTTATTCAAACCGAGACTTTCCCTATGGCTAACACATTCGGCTCGGTCGGAAGTTAAATAGTGCCCCAGGGGGAGGGTAGTTACACCGTCTACACAAACATAGACCTTGTCAGAAATGGTACTCATGGCAATTTTTTCTAAATTTACAGTAAAGTTCCTGTAGTTGAGTGAACGAATTGCCAGCAATTTGGCTCGTGGAATTGTATTTTGAACAATACAATTCCTATAGATGTCCATGTCGAAATTCTTATCCACATAGCGCGTGGGTACTCCTTTGCAACGTTTTTTGATTTCCTCGTCGTGTGTCTGTATAAAGTACACCTTCGGACTTACAAACATACCACGGGAAATCCTGTTGCTTCCCGTTTCTAATTTAAAAAATAAAAGCTGATTTGGCGCCCGACGTTTCACTAGCTCTGGGTAAAGCCCACTCCAATTGGTGTAGTCCATCCGCGAGCTGATGATTTCACCGTGCGCCAAATCATCAAGTAGGTTTGAGGTTTTTACTTTTAGCAGTAGAGAATCTGTGTCCCCGTAGCAGACCTCTACTTGCCCCTTCTCCGGCCACTGTACCCTAGCCACATTGTAGTAGAATTCCAACATGAGCTTTTTAGAGATCTCCACGATCGCACTGCCTGCAGCAATATTTTTATTTAATACAATGCTTCTTTTTTTCCTATTCAATAGTACCATGTCCGAGCCAATGATTGTAAAGGAAGTGTAATTTGGATCGGCAGTAATTCGAGCACATTGTTTGGGATCGGTCACGAAGTCACAACGATTCCTATTGCGAACACTCTCGCACATTTTACCAAAAGCCGAATTCAAAATGAGCTTATAAATTCCTTTTTCGGCTTTCGTTTGCGCTTCAGAAGGTTTCTTGACAAAGGTGTCAACAAACGTTTTCAGATAGGGTTTTTGGCTAAACTGGAGGGCTCTATGAACCTTTGTGACGTTGAAACCGTTGTTGCACATCCACTTTAAAGCCACATGATATACAACAATATTTTTTTCGGCAGAAAAAAAATGTTTTCGGCAGAAGGTCAGCAATAAGTTTTTGTTTTGAAGGTGATCAATGCAATCCGTCCACCTCGACTAAATGCCTATTGCGGGGGCTCAAAGAGTCCCTAGTCACATGTATATTGATGCATGGAAAACAAAATCCTTTACTGAATCTTGAAGCTCAACTGGTATCTCCCCATCAATTTCAAAAAACCCTCCAACCGGCCCATTCTCCTCAACACTGTCAATGTTGGGGCAATTGGGAACTTGAGGGTCATTGAGCTTTTTATAGTCATCGCAGGGTAGTGCATAATGGGACATGGCCGAGGGGTAGAGAGAATTCATATCAAGGAAAACTGCATCCGATTTTGTCCCCGCCTTCTCTCCAATTGGATCAGTTTCCAAGATACGATCCCCGTGAAAAACGTATCTACCCCTCATTGACCTCTCGATGAACAGGTGCTGATCGATGTCGGTGACTAGCCCAATTTTTTCCCCGCTAATTTTTAGGATGAGGTCCATTACCAGATGAGGAGATGAAAAATAATATCCTAAATCGAGATTAAATTCCCCATAGATTTTGTCCGTATTTTTACACATGATGTCTAACAAAGTTAACACATCACTCGACAAATACAGCTTGCAGTAGTCAAACCCATTTTTACAACCTCCCTTTGCCCACACTTTTTTAGCAAAACTGTATTCATCAGCGGTGCACCTACGATCGCGTAGAATGTCGTAAAACGATTCGATCGAGGGAATAGTTTCCTCGGCGAATCTCGACATGGAACAATAATAATCATAAGGATAGATGCCCCTGACCGTCAAAAAATCGTATAAATCATTTGGAAATTGTTGCTTGAGAAGGGGGAAAGCGTTGCAGCCGTCATCGTTTTTCTGCAATTGAATTAATTCGCTCAATGATTTGGGGAAAAACTGTAGGAATCTAAAAAGCGAGTTTTATTCGTGTACTCAACGTCGTCTTCAACATATCTCCACATAAATTCCTAAACAAGTAACTTTTCCGATGATTTAGGAATGATTTTGTAGGAAAAGCTGTCTATCACCCATGCATCATCCACTGTTCCATTTCTTTGAAGATGTGCCATTGCTGGTAGCACATAATTCAGATCGTAGTTAGAATTATGTATAAAACCGGAAGAAAGAGCTGCTGTTTAACTTGAAATTGCACGAATTGTGAGCCCACCCCCGAAAGTTACTTTTCCCTGTTAAATTGGGGTCAATAAGATGATTATGATCCTGGACCGCGTCTTTTGGGGCAAGAACACCCCTACAAACCCAACAAATTGTCCCC